>JAEQBA010003349.1:284966-308349 GCA_019434445.1 Phalangium opilio
TATCCCGAGTGGTTTCTTTTAGTAGGTGGCACTCTGTAGCACACGAAAAATATATTATTTTATTTTAATGTATGCGCTTTTGATGTAACTCCCCCCCTTCCTCTATAATTCCAATATATACAGTTTTACAATCACCAGTGGTTCCAGTGTATGGGTCATCTGAGCCGTCGCAACACACTCAGCCAATATATCATATAGTTCGAGACCTTTTCACATTAGTGAACGGTACATGACTCTCCGGACTTGCCCGCCAACCTTAATAACCTAAAACTATAAAACATTCGTGTACATGAATGATTACGGTTCTGGCTTGACACTCGCTAGCGCCTGACGGACCGATCACTCAGTGTAATCGGTGAGGTGGTCTGAGGTGAGTGGACCATTTTGGAAATTACATACACATAACTAAAACACAGCGGTGATGCCACCATTGAGGTCTTCTCTCTCTTGCCTAGAAGCACCGCTATAGGCAGTGAGATTTGACTAGCCTCTTGCCTGTAGTGAACTTTGGCACAGTCTGGCGGTGACCCTTGGTGTGAGGGAGAATACCCCAATGGTGGCCTCGCCCCTGTGTGTTTTCCGAAATGGTCTTTATGCGTACTAAAATGATTACACGTAATACGTAACCGGTGTACAAGTAGCGCTAACAATGTAGAAAGGGGTTGTGACGTTTCAAATGAAGACTGAATTATGACCAAGAAATTCTAAAGCACGGAGAGGGAATTTACAGTGCAATCTTTTCTTCATAGAGGCGACAATAGAAATGTAGCATTTCGTTATACGAAATTAAATGTATAAATTCGTGCAACACCCTTTTTTGGCATCCACTATTAAATATTTACATTTTCCTTTCGAATTATGTCAAAGTTCACCTGCTCTTTTAAGAAAGTCAGTAGAATATTTCAAATATTCAATATTGACGCCTCAACACGTACTCCCTTCAAAATAATTAATTTCATGATAAAATGTTTTCGGAAAATGTAATTGTTCTTGAAAAAGCGTAGATATGTAATTTTTTCAATTAATTTAGAGGGAATGGATCGATTAACAGTAAAATCAGTTGATTGAATTTAATATTGATTAAGGATTAAATGGATAAAAATAACTAAAACAATTGCAATATCTGAAACTTCAGTCAAATGATAAACCTCACACATATCGTTTGTTTTTTCGGCCTTGGTCCAAACCAAGACGTTTTTTATATAGAAGTTGGAGTGAAGGCTATCATATCTACAAGGGCCTACCGGCCCTGTAGAATAGCATGTAAGTTTTACGGCTTCAAATGTTTTCATAGTGAAGCATTCATTTTTGATTGTTGAATTCTCTTGAATCACATTCAGGAAAGAAATGAATTGTGCTTCAAGCCCTTGCAGGCGTTCGTCATTAACGTCAGCAAATGGTTCTTTGTTCTTGTTCCTGGACTGAACGCGACATGAGTTGTATTACAAATATCATGAATATCCTATCATTTCCATGAAGTATATCATGTTCTCTAAATCTTCCTTATCTGTCTCATCTACCATGTTTAAATGCAAGAAAGTTATCAACGCAGCCGTTATGTTAATGCACAAATAGTTATGCTACTGGGGATTTTTAAAATAATAATCCTTAATGTCGATTTCTCATATGGGAGAGTTTTTTCCAAATGCCCGTATTTGACTTGGAAAGGTCATTTAGAAAGTTTTCTTACAAATAGGAAGCTGAAAGTAGCATTTCAACCGAAGGACACAAAGTTGGCTTTAATGTCGTTCTCCTTATTCTTCATTTTCTTTACTTGGGAAAATTCTTGGCTTTTCATTTCTTTTTTCAAACTCTTGATAGTAGAATTCAGAATTTCAACCTTTTTCTTCAAGGTGGCCACTTGTTGCCTTAGTCTGTAATTACACTTTCCAAGCTTGCGTATTGATGTTTTGACTGTTGTTTTTCTAATTGCAGGCGTAGCTTGTTTGGACGCATCAGTTTTAGATATTGAGATTTCAATAGATGACCCTGTTTGTTCGAGATAGTTATTAGCCCCATTAGAGGGACTACATGTAGGTGTTACCAATTCTTCGTCAAAAGAAAACTTAATTCGTGGCAAATTTTCTCGCGGGGATGTTTGGCTAGATCTCATTGATGCCTGAGGTGATTCGTAAATTGAATTAGATGTTAATACTGCTTTAGTGGAGGAGAGTTACTATTCGACATTGAACTAGGTATAATTGGTGAAATGGCATTTAATTTCGAAGACGAAGTCAAACACTTTCCACTTTGACTATTTAGACTATTAATTAAACTTTGTCGAACATTTAAGAGTAAAATATTTCCAATTTCTGATAAAGCCTCTTCGTGTGTTCCTTCGACATTAGTAACTTTTGCTTTCTTCTTAAAGTTGGTATCAATAAAGGAAGATGGAATTGCTTATAGCAATAATCGTTTCACTTTTGCACATGATATGCTAATATCACTGTTTGCTACATATTTTCCTTTGACTAATATCCTCAATGGGATAGACTGAAAATATTGCATTTTTCCACTGTTGAGCTTCTACCTTATCCCAAGGAAACTGAGGAATTTAACGGCGAACAGGTTTTCGTTACAATTTCTCTTCTTATTGTGTTTAAGTTATTTACAATATTAATTTCGCGATTAATATTAAGCCATAATTTCAAGGGTTTCACAGGTTTCAAACCAAATTTGTATTTTTCATAAATTTTATAAAACATGCAAACCCGATGAAACTCATGGTTTTTTCAGGCAAACCTATTAAGTTATTTACGCTTATAATTAAGCAATTAATTTTAAACAATAATAGCAATGTTTTCGCAAGTTTCAAACCAAATTTGTTTTTTGCATAAATTTTATAAAACATGGAAAGTCGATGAAACTCATGGTTTTTTCAAGGAATCCTATGAAGTTATTTACGCTCATAATTTTTAGCCATATTATTAATGGTTTCACAAGTTTCACGCTTGCATGAAATCAAAAATTTATGTTATGGCACTTTTCCCAAATATCCTTTATATTCTTTGCCATAATTACCGAAAAACCGAGGTTGCAGTAAATATTCAGTGCATCTGTTTCGTAAGGAAGTATTTTTCATTTTTATTCATTGTCAGAGTTCTTTTCTACAATTTCTTCTACAATAGCTCTTTGTTGAATTAAAACATATTCATGTCCCTATGGAACATTTCCACAAGCCACGTGTAATTTTCATATTAGAAATTGTGGTGAAACACCAGCGTTCTCAACCTTGCCTCTTGAGTTCTAATATATGCTTGTCCCTGTCGAAATGTTTCAAAATCCCCGTACTTCACTCTTCTTATCTCCAGTTCGAATTGTGAAAATTGCATCAAGCAGTTTTCAAAGCTTTCTCTCAGCTCTTGCGGATCAATGAGATCTCCAAAGTTATCCATATTTCACTTTAAAACAAAGCAACATTTTGTTGAAGAGGTCATCTTTTATGATACCATAAGTAACATTCGAGTAACATCAGAAGGGAATTTAAACAATAAGCATACTCTTTCCTCGTGACTACATCTTTTTAAAACAACAAACTTTTAAAAAACGGCCATGTGATCAACGATACATCTTCTTCTATATATTCCTGCCCGATTTTTTTTTGAAATTAAGTGAACATGTTCCCGAAACTGGTCTTTAAGATACTTCCAGGAAGCTTTGGCATCTATTTCTGAGGAAAAAATGTAAAATGAAAGTCGTTTAAGATTTTTATTTCTCATAAAAATCTAGTTACTTATCATTTAAGTTTCAATTTCCTTTTCATCCCAGGCATTTTCTAACTCATCTCTGTCTCTGTATTTTTTATCAAATTTGTTCCAGATAACGTCTTTTCTCCTTATAACTTCTATAAGATTTTCCTTCTTTCCAAGCTCTTTTAATCGTTTATCGGCCTTTAAAGCGTTTTCATTTTGTTTGCGATGTTTTAAGGAAGTCATCTCAATTAGCAGTTAACTCCGCCAATAATTTGCTGCTTTCGCGAAAGGATAGTCTGATTGGACTTAAAATACCGTTTCAGCTTGCTCAAATATCTAGCGGAGATGATAGAAGCTGATAGCGTGAATCAGCTTCAGCTCTCGGCATATGCTACCTTCTAGTCGACATAAGTCGCTTTGTGAACCCTCACGCGCAAGGGGAGAACGAAATAAGCCCTTGGTTTCAGCAATGAGCTTCAGCTATAGGCGCCTTTGTGAACGGGCCTTAACGCTTGATGGATGAAGCTCAGTTTGTTACGTTGCCACTTAACGCGAGCCAACCAAAAAACAATGTTTTCTAACTACCCTGTAATGGAGTATTGAGAGTGAATCAAAAATAGTAAATAATTTCCTAGCATGCTGCAAGTGATTTACTATTATTTCATAATAAAATACTTCCATGAATTTGGGGGAGAAATTTCTCCATTACCGTAAACAAAGGTTTTTCTGAACATCGAATCATCGGATGTTTGAATCAGTATTTAATGCCCAACATTGTTATTAGGAAAAAATTAAATAGTAAATGAATTATTTGCATGTCCATAACTCAATTTAAAAAAAATGTTTCCTATGTTGTAATTTTATTGTTTTGCAGAAATACAGTTTATTTTGCTGAGGTTAGCGGGGTAGTAAACTCCACCCCTAGACTATGGGAGCATCTAATGGTGCTTGTTTAAACTAAACCCCACCAGATATTTGCTTTTCAATGTGAGAAAAATTAATTATATTAGGAAGGAAATGATTAACGCAAGTTGATAAAGAAAATGATAATCATTTAATCAACATTATCGGAAGAATATAATACTCTTCTATTTTTTCCAAGTAAATTAGTTGTTTTTAGATTAAGTAGATTAATTGTTTGTCAGCAAACCTGGATTTAAATCTTGAGATTTTAGATCCTGAAAATCGATTTTTCTTTCGTCTCTTGTTATCACGCACAAATAGTTACGTTACCTGCAGACCTTCCTTTGATCGTTCTAACAATCGAAGCTGGAACAGAATAGGTATAGATTAATAAGAATAAGATGCCGTCGGAGATAGGAAGTTTCCTATCCTATAGCGTGAAAAGTAATGTCCTCGCGTGCATTCTTTATCCGTAATTACCATCTTCTACCCACCAACAAACCGACTGACCAAGTGCTAAAAAGTAGAAAAAAAAGAAGAAAAGAAATAAAATACATATACTGAATAATTTTGTTTGTCATAAATTCTAATTTTTTTTTTAAAAGCATTTGTGATAAACCCAGATTGTAGTTCAAGATATCTGAGCTTTCAGTAGAATCATTTCACTTTTCCGTAATGGGTCGTAAAGTGCACACGAAGCAACAATTGACTTACATACAATTTCTGGAAGCTAATATGGATTTAGTCTATATGAAATTTAGTTTTAGTTTCACTTAGGCCAAGTTCGATGCCCTTTTTTTTCAACTTGCTGCAAGGCTTAACAGTTGTGGAGTAGGCCCTGTTGCGTTATTGTAAGTGTTCTCTAACTAAAAGTACCACGACGGCGAGTTAAAAACGAATAACTTTATTTTCTGTCCATTTGGACAACGTTTAACTAAATCAATACATGAGGCTAATGACTAGGGCTACTAAGACAATTTAAAACTCCGAGATTACAAGATTAGAAGAAAGAGAACAAGTGAACTTTTAAGATTAAGGTTCCCAGTATTCTACAGGGCCGGTAGGCCCTTGTAGATATGACTTGATACTCCTTTGTAACGTTAAAGCAAAATTCACATGCTTTTACCAATTTTCCTATGGAGATTAACATGGGGTTTTTCGTGATATTTAGCCACCTCTAACTGAAAAACTAGAGCGAAGTTACTTTTCGGAATACTCTTAATTTAACAATTAAGTATTCAGGGTGTGCCTTTTGCAAGTGTCATCAAAAACAATTAAGTCTAAGTATGTTAATTTTAGTTAATTCTGAAAGTACGTCAAAAAATTACTTTTGGGTCAGAAGTCAGCCTAACCTTATAGCGCGCTTAAACCTATTTCTTCATTTCGTTCTCGTTGACAACTAAAAGGGCCTAGTTTTGTGCGTGCTAACAAGTTACTTAATCGAGATAAACCTTTGAACTAAACTTAATCGAGATAAACCTTTGAACTAAACTTAATCGAGATAAACCTTTGAACTAAACTTAATCGAGATAAACCTTTGAACTAAACTTAATCGAGATAAACCTTTGAACTAAACTTAATCGAGATAAACCTTTGAACTAAACTTAATCGAGATAAACCTTGGAACTAAACTTAATCGAGATAAGCCTTTGAACTAAACTTAATCGAGATAAGCCTTTAAACTAAACTTAATCGAGATAAGCCTTTAAACTAAACTTAATCGAGATAAGCCTTTAAACTAAACTTAATCGAGATAAGCCTTTAAACTAAACTTAATCGAGATAAGCCTTTAAACTAAACTTAATCGAGATAAGCCTTTAAAATAAACTTAATCGAGATAAGCCTTTAAAATAAACTTAATCGAGATAAACCTTTGAACTAAACTTAATCGAGATAAACCTTTGAACTAAACTTAATCGAGATAAACCTTTGAACTAAACTTAATCGAGATAAACCTTTGAACTAAACTTAATCGAGATAAACCTTTGAACTAAACTTAATCGAGATAAACCTTTGAACTAAACTTAATCGAGATAAACCTTTGAACTAAACTTAATCGAGATAAACCTTGGAACTAAACTTAATCGAGATAAGCCTTTAAACTAAACTTAATCGAGATAAACCTTTGAACTAAACTTAATCGAGATAAACCTTTGAACTAAACTTAATCGAGATAAACCTTTGAACTAAACTTAATCGAGATAAGCCTTTGAACTAAACTTAATCGAGATAAGCCTTTGAACTAAACTTAATCGAGATAAGCCTTTAAACTAAACTTAATCGAGATAAGCCTTTAAACTAAACTTAATCGAGATAAACCTTTGAACTAAACTTAATCGAGATAAACCTTTGAACTAAACTTAATCGAGATAAACCTTTGAACTAAACTTAATCGAGATAAACCTTTGAACTAAACTTAATCGAGATAAACCTTTGAACTAAACTTAATCGAGATAAACCTTGGAACTAAACTTAATCGAGATAAACCTTGGAACTAAACTTAATCGAGATAAGCCTTTAAACTAAACTTAATCGAGATAAGCCTTTAAACTAAACTTAATCGAGATAAGCCTTTAAACTAAACTTAATCGAGATAAGCCTTTAAACTAAACTTAATCGAGATAAGCCTTTAAACTAAACTTAATCGAGATAAGCCTTTAAAATAAACTTAATCGAGATAAGCCTTTAAAATAAACTTAATCGAGATAAGCCTTTAAAATAAACTTAATCGAGATAAGCCTTTAAAATAAACTTAATCGAGATAAGCCTTTAAACTAAACTTAATCGAGATAAGCCTTTAAAATAAACTTAATCGAGATAAGCCTTTAAAATAAACTTAATCGAGATAAGCCTTTAAAATAAACTTAATCGAGATAAGCCTTTAAACTAAACTTAATCGAGATAAGCCTTTAAACTAAACTTAATCGAGATAAACCTTTGAACTAAACTTAATCGAGATAAACCTTTGAACTAAACTTAATCGAGATAAACCTTTGAACTAAACTTAATCGAGATAAACCTTTGAACTAAACTTAATCGAGATAAACCTTGGAACTAAACTTAATCGAGATAAACCTTGGAACTAAACTTAATCGAGATAAGCCTTTAAACTAAACTTAATCGAGATAAGCCTTTAAACTAAACTTAATCGAGATAAGCCTTTAAACTAAACTTAATCGAGATAAGCCTTTAAACTAAACTTAATCGAGATAAGCCTTTAAACTAAACTTAATCGAGATAAGCCTTTAAACTAAACTTAATCGAGATAAGCCTTTAAACCAAACTTAATCGAGATAAGCCTTTAAACCAAACTTAATCGAGATAAGCCTTTAAACCAAACTTAATCGAGATAAGCCTTTAAACCAAACTTAATCGAGATAAGCCTTTAAACTAAACTTAATCGAGATAAACCTTTAAACGTAAGTAAAATTAAGGTGAAATTAACTCAAAAGTCAAAACACGATTTATTTGTTAAATTCATGGACACCTTATTTAATTAAAATTAAAACTACCCTTATCTTTCACCCAGTATCAATTGTCCTATTTAATCTTTACAATTAAATGAGCACTTAAGTCCATATTTAACCGCATTTCAAGTCCATATTTAGACCCATTTCAAGTCCATATTTAGACCCATTTCAAGTCCATATTTAGACCCATTTCAAGTCCATATTTAGACCCATTTCAAGTCCATATTTAGACCCATTACAAGTTCATATTTAGACCCATTACAAGTTCATATTTAGACCCATTACAAGTTCATATTTAGACCCATTACAAGTTCATATTTAGACCCATTACAAGTTCATATTTAGACCCATTACAAGTTCATATTTAGACCCATTTCAAGTCCATATCTAGACCCATTTCAAGTCCATATTTAGACCCATTTCAAGTCCATATTTTGACCCATTTCAAGTCCGTATTTAGACCCATTTCAAGTCCGTATTTAGACCCATTTCAAGTCCGTATTTAGACCCATTTCAAGTCCGTATTTAGACCCATTTCAAGTCCATATTTAGACCCATTTCAAGTCCGTATTTAGACCCATTTCAAGTCCGTATTTACCCCCATTTCAAATTCGTATTTACCCCCACTTCAAGTTCGTATTTACCCCCATTTCAAGTCCGTATTTACCCCGATTTCATGTCCCAATTTAAAACCCCTATTAATCTCATATCAAACCCCTGTTCACCCCATTTCAGGACCATGCGCCTGATTTACAGGAATATTTTTAGTCTTTTTCAGTGGGACTTCACTTCCTTTCCTATTGTGTTTGTACACGTTGAAGGCTCTCTTATTATATCAATCCTGACTGAACACGATTTTAAGTAAAAATGTTAATGCCGTTAAAATTATCCAAATTAACTCTTTTGGGCAACAAGTAATGGAGTCAGATTGGTTTTAATAATGAGCATGTTTTAGTTTTTAAAACATAACTTAAAAACCTTTCTGAGGTCTGTATGCACAATTTTTTAAAAATACATGCTTATTGGAAAATATTTCATGGCATAAGAATTTTATTTTTATTTTACAAACCGATATTAATATTAGGTCATTACTAATCAACTCGGGCCTTTTACAAAAAATCGTTTATTTTTCAAGGTCCCTCAACAAAAAACGTTGAAAATATTGCTTGTTTTATAGGTCGGGTTAGGTAAGGCATATGTTAGTTAGGTTACTTGTCATTGAGACACAAATTTCAAGCATTGTACCTCTTAATAGTAGACATAATGTTATAAATTTAATAAAAAAAAGTTCAATAATAACAAACGTTTTATCGTTGACAGCGTTTAAAAATAAAAATATTTGCTTTTAATAATATGTGATTTTTCATAGGCACTATATTACGTTAGAAAATTATTCTTGGGAACTCATTCTATGTTCAAACTTCGTTTAAGTTCGTTACAGTGTTACGTAATTTGACTTAAAAATTAGAATAAGCGAATCGCTTTATAACGGTGCATTTCTGCGATTTAAAAATATTTCACTCTTCTAAACTATAAATTTTGCTTAATGTTTGACAAAATAGATGGGATTATTGCTCATTTTACATAACCACTCGAGTTAATCAGATGTTAACGGGCGTAGATAGAATTTTAATTTAAGCCAAGATGTTTATCCCGTTAGAAAAAAAACCCGCCAAATTGCGGTAGTTTTCAGCCGAATTGGAATTCGGTCGTAAGGCAGGCAAGCGGTTAATTATCATAGTACAATTAACTTGAAATGGGTCAATAGGGCCTTAAAACGGGGGAAATAGGGTCTTTAAATGGGTAAACAGGGACTTGAAATGGTGTATTGACGGATTTGTTTTACACCATAAATGTGGTGCTAAATATGGAAAAAATAAATATTTAACAACTATTTCACTTCACTTGGTTTAATAATGTGACAGAGGTAGCGTACGTTTTCCATACTTTTAACACCATTAAACTAAGTAATATTAGAAGTTCAACAGATTGCCTAACAAAGATGTTAAAAACCACTGTAAATGGTGCATAAATGCCTAATACTTGCAAATAATATTAGCAAATGGCGTGAATTGATCAAAAATGGGGTTAAAGTACACCCTAAATGATGTCTTTTTTGGAACCGGAAAAAACAGCATATATGGTGTTTGAATGCACCGTTATATTTTAGAGTGCAAATGTATGACGGTAAAGCAAACATGGTTATTCAAAATTTAATTACATTAAGACTGAAGTGACAGATATTATAAAAAACCGTCTTGGTTTGGACCAAGGCCGAAAAAACAAACGATATGTTTGAGGTTTATCAATTGACTGAAGTTTCAGATATTGAAATTTTTTTCTAGTTCTTTTTATCCACTCAATCCTTAATCAATATTTAATTCAATCAACTACTGATTTTACTCTTAATCGATCTAGTCCCTCTAAATTAATTGAAAAAATTACATATCTACGCTTTTTCAAGAACAATTACATTTTCCGAAAACATTTTATCATGGAATTAATTATTTTGAAGGGATTTCATGTCGATGATAACTAACTTGTAAGCACCTTGACCAACATTGTTTTAATTGTTGCTGGCTTGACAAATTTTCAAGTTTGCACCAAAAGAAGTTTAAATCTGTTTTAAGTTGTTGATAAGACTGTCGTTTACAGTGAATGTCGTCCACTTAAGACAAAGCATCAAAGTTTATCCTGCGTGGTTAAGGGTAAAGATCACATAAACAGAAATACTTCTCAGAACCAATGACTCTTTGTATTCATTTCCCGCGGAGATAATATGGTTAAACACATCATTCATTACTAGTTATGCCAAAAAGGTCACATTTAACTCCGACACCCCCTCCCTTCCTCTATTTTCCCAATATATTGCATTTTATAATCACCAGTGGTTCCAGTGTATGGGTCATCTGAGCCGTCGCAACACACTCGGCCAATATTACCATATAGATCGAAACCTTTTCACATTAGTAAACGGTACATGACACTCCGGACTTTACCGCCAACCTTGTTAACCTAACACTATAAAACATTCGTGTACATGAATGGTAATGGTTATGGCTTGACACTCGCTAGCGCCCGAACGACCGATCACTCAGTGTAATTGGTGTACATTTGTAAGTGAGTAGACCATTTTGAAAATTACATACAGAGAAACTAAAACACAGGTGTGATCCCGCCATTGGGGTGTTTTCTCTCTTTCATTTTCTCGCTCGTTTAGAAGCACCGCTATAGGCAGTGCTAGTTGACTAGCCTCCTGCCCGTAGTGAACTTTGGCATCGTCTGGCGATGACCCTTGGTGCGAGGGAGAATACACCCCAATGGTGGCCTCGCCCCTGTGTTTTCCGAAATGATCTTTACGCTTGCTAAAATGATTACGCGTAATACGTAACCGCTGTAAAGTAGGGGGTGACGTTTCAAATGAAGACTGAGTTATGACCAAGAAATTCCAGTGCAACTTTACCTTCATAGAGGCGACAATAGAAATGTAGCATTTCGATATACGAAATTAAATGTATATATTTGCGCAACACCCTGGTTTGGCATCTATGAAATATTTACATTTTCCATTCGAGTTATGCCAAAGTTCGCTTGCTCTTTTTAGACATCCAGTAGAACATTTCAAATATTCAATACTGATCCCTCAACACGTACTTCCTTCAAAATAATTAATTCCATGATAAAATGTTTTCGGAAAATGTAATTGTTCTTGAAAAAGCGTAGATATGTAATTTTTTCAATTAATTTAGAGGGACTAGATCGATTAAGAGTAAAATCAGTAGTTGATTGAATTAAATATTGATTAAGGATTGAGTGGATAAAAAGAACTAGAAAAAAATTTCAATATCTGAAACTTCAGTCAATTGATAAACCTCAAACATATCGTTTGTTTTTTCGGCCTTGGTCCAAACCAAGACGGTTTTTTATAATATATAGTTAGTTTTTAGATCAAATTTAGGTCAAAAAAACGATAAGAGCGTTTTAACAAAAAACTAGCTTCGATATGTCTATAGTTTTTAAGTCTACTGGACTTTTTATGATTTATCGCGTCTCGGTGACCTTTTCGTTTCTGCCGGAAACATCCTCCCCGCCAATGACTCGCTCATTTAGATTGACTTCCATATTATATAACATCTGGACCGCTCTCCGGATGATGGTCCCGCATGGTAGGCGCAGGGCGCAGGATCTGACCTTGCCATCTCGTCCGGGAAAGGTCTCCGTAATTCTGCCCATTTTCCAGGATTGCCGGGGTAACTTCTGATCTCCAACCAGAACGATGTCTCCTTTCTGGAACTCGATGTTATTTTTGACGGTAGGTGTCTCGTGAGCGGACCTCAGCTCCAACAGGTAGTTATTACGCCATCTGGACCAAAACTGGTTTAGGAGTGCTTGGCGATGCTTCAGTCTTTTAGTGAGAGGTTTCTCACTAATGCGTGTGTCGTCAATTTTGAAGTTCTGATTTGGCAACGACAGAAGGCGGCGACCGATCAGGAAATGAGCCGGTGTTAAGGGGTCAGGTTCTCCAGCTTCCGTGAAAGTATGTGTCAACGGTCTCGAGTTTAGAACCGCTTCTACTTCGGTGATTACGGTTGTCAGTTCCTCGTAGTTGAGAGAGGTTTTGCCCAGGGTTCTCTTCAGGCAGGTTTTTACAGAGCGCACCAGCCTCTCCCAAAATCCGCCCCACCATGCGGCGCGTTCGACGATATACACCCATTTGATGCCTTTCTGACCAAGGACCTCTTGAACTGGATCCGCTCGTAAATTTCTATACAACGCTTTGATATCCTTTTCGGACCGCTTGAACTTCTTAGCGTTGTCGGAGTAGATAGTATGGCAAACTCCTCTTCTTGCCAGGAATCGGCGGAGAGCCAATAGGAACTTCTCAGCACTCAAATCCGTGACGATCTCCAGATGAAGTGCCCGAGTGACGCCGCATGTAAATAAGGCAATATAAACTTTAGTTATTTTGGCATCTCGTAAGTACAGCGGTCCAGCAAAGTCAACTCCAGTAACTGAAAATGGGGGTGCCTCGTTCACTCGATCTGCTGGTAGTGGTGCTATGACTTGGGAACCGGGCTTTGCCTGGAAACGTTTACAGATGTAGCAGCGTCCAAGGACCTTCTTGACCAGGCTACGTCCTTGCAAAATCCAAAAGTCTTCTCGAAGTTGTGTAATGGTACTGTTCAAGCCCCCGTGCATAGTTCGCCAGTGACATTCCAATACGAGTAGTTCCGACAATCTGTGCTTCCCAGGAAGAAGGTACGGATGCTTGCCTCCATAAGTCAGATTGGCAAATTGTAATCGTCCACCGAGTCGTATAAGGTCTTGGTCAAGAAATGGGCTGTACTGGAGGAGCTTAGATGAAGCTGGCAACTGGATGTTTTCTTTCAAGGACTGATATTCCTGTGAAAAGGCCTCTGCTTGAGTGCTCTTTATCCAGAATCGTTTTGCTTCATTAATCTCGTCAGCTCCCAACGATCCTTGCATCTTTATTGGTTTTCTAGTGTTGTGGACAAATCGTAGTATCCAGGCAGTGATTCTGAAGGCTTGGCTTGCTGTTTTATACTTCTGTAGGTCAAGTAATGGCTCTCGGTTCTTTGCAATGCAGGTAAGTATTGCGGTTGAACGTCTTTCTTTCAGGACTTCGCTGGATTCTGCAATTGAGTGGAACTTGCTTTTTGGCCAACTTTCTTCTTGCTGGGATAGCCATGATGGACCCTTCCACCAAGATTCATTGTGAATAATATCCTTGACCTTACATCCTCGAGAAGGTAAGTCCGCTGGATTTTCATGCCCCGGGCAATGGCTCCACCGTAACGGTTCAGTTAGAGACTGAATTTCGGAAATCCGGTTTTCCACGAACGGTTTCCACTGCTTGGAGACCCCTCTGATCCAATGTAATACGATTTCGGAGTCTGACCAACAACGATACTCTGTAATGCTTCCATCGAAGGCTCCCAGACTGTACTTCAGCAACCTTGCTCCAACGAGTGCCGCCATTAGCTCCAGTCTCGGTAACGTCAATGTTTTCAATGGGGCGACTCTGGTTTTGGACGTTATCAACGATACTCCTACGTTTCCGGATGCTGTTACGTAGCGTAAGTATATCACAGCACCGTATGCGTTTTTGCTAGCGTCGCAAAACATATGGATCTCTCGGCAAATTGGATTCTCGTCGTCCGTGGCGTAGTAGTACCTGGGAATGACTACTTGAGGAATCATGGTTAGATCTTGGCACCATAGTTCCCATTCCGCTTGTAGCTCGTCGGGAAGCTTCTCATCCCATTCGACTCCTTGAACCCATAGCTTTTGGAATAGGCATTTAACGGTTATGAGTACTGGAGATATGAGACCGATTGGGTCGAATATTCTGGAAGTAGCTTGGAGAACGCCAATCTTGGTGTCTTTTTTGTCCAGAAGAAAATCGAGTAGGTCCGATACGTCGAATGCGAATACGTCGTTTTTAGGGTTCCATGATATACCCAAGACCTTAATGTTCTGGCTCTGGCTATCTTCTTTGAGCAGCGACATTGGTGTCGTGGTTTCTGCTTCCCAGATTCTCTGAAGCTCCGGAGCGTTCGTTACCCATTTTCTCAAGTTCATGTTGGCTCCCTGAAGGATTAAGGTTGAGTCTTGGTATATCTTGTAAGCATCTGATACGTCGGCCGCTCCGGTGACGAAATCGTCCACATAAAGCTGCTTCATAAGTAATGCGCTAACTTCTGGAAATCTGTCTTCTTGATACTTCTCGAAATGATACTTTAGTGTTGCGGTCAATAGGAAGGGGCTCGAGGTTACGCCGAACAGTACTCTGGTCATTCGAAGATGGACAAACTCTGGCTTCTCATTGGCTCGTGGTAACTTCTTAATCCATAGGAATCGTACGAAATTTCGGTCTTCTGGCTCTAGTGAAATCTGGAGGAATGCCTTCTCTACGTCCGCCATCAGAGCTATACGATTCATTCTGAACTGAAGTAAGACTAGTAAGAGATCTGGATTAAGATTTGGACCGGACATCAGACAATCATTGAGTGATGGTGCACCCCTTTGACTGGCAGAGGCATCGTGAACCACTCGTATTTTGGTACTTTTCTTTTGCTCCCGCAAGACTGCGAAGTGTGGTATGTAGAAGGCTGTCCATCTGGGGTAGTTATATCGTCCGTTGGAACTTCTTCGACGATTCCCGTGTCTAAGTACTCTGATATGACGGCTTTGTATCTGTCGTAGAGGCTGCTATCTTGTTGGAAACGCTTGATTAAACCGCTCATTCTTTGCTTGGCGATTGGTAAGTTATCCTTGAGCGTAGGGTGACTTGCTTTCCAGGGTAGCTGGACTTGGTATCGCCCTGCCTTGACTTGTATTGTGGATCTGTGCTTGGAAATCATTTCGCTATCAGACACGGATATTGGCTGGTCTTCTTGGATCCCAATAGATTCTAGCTCCCACAGCTGACGTAAACACGCGGACAGTCTCTGATCCTCGGCGACTGATAACATGATAGATGATGATCGAACTGCTACGTTGATAGATACTGGTACCGGCCCTTGAATAGACCAGCCGAACAGACTCTCGACTGCTGCTAATGATCCTCCTAGCCTTACGGTATTTCCAGGTACCAGTGACCAATAATGATCAGCACCGATTAGTACTCCTAGCTCGGTTGGAGCCACAACGCCATTAACTTCTGATCGATCCGTAATGTTAATACCCCGTTCTTTCAATTGTTGTCGAATATTCTCTCCCGGAATGCTCACGAGCGCTCCACAGATAGTCGGAACTTCCAGTACCTCCAACTGAACACAGTTGTCAGGATGCAGAATACTTCTTAGCGTTATTTGGACTCGTCTTTGCTTGCGTATAACGCCCTCGCTTGATCCGAATGAATTTACTAAAACGGTGTCTTCGGCGATGACCGGTAAATTCAACGTTCTTGATAGTTCTTCTCGTATGAAGGATTGCTGGGCTCCGTTATCAAGAAGACATCTTGCCAAGACTTGATTGTTTTGATGCTCTATGTGTACAAGTACCGTTTGCAGATATACGTGTTCATAGAGTGATGAAACTGGAGGTAGGACCGTCATTTGCACGGTTAACTTCTTATCTGCTTGGGATTCTCCTATCTTCGACTCCGCTTCCGCTTGTGGGCCAGTTTTGCAAATGGACGTGTGATGCCTTTTTCCGCAGATGCTGCACTTGACTCCGGATTTGCAGCGTCGTGCCATGTGCCCTGTACCAAGACAGATAAAGCATCTGTCCTGTTGGTGAATAGCTTTCGTCTTCTGCTGAAGTGTCGACGTGCACTCTTCCGGTCTATGACTTGATTCCTGGCAGTAGATGCATACTTTCGAAACCGCAGTGCTCAAAGCGGCTGCGGTTGAAGTCCTTTTGGGGTATCTTAACTCAAATTGATAACTAGAACCCATCTTGCTCCTTGTGCTGTAATTCTCCTGGCGTCTGTCTAGCTGGCTCTCTTCTGTCTTATAGATGGCCGTTCTCTCTCTACTCTCAACTTCTCTCCGTACGTGCTCAAGCAAGTCGGTGACACTCCAAATATCCTCGTCTTCCAGCTTCTTGGTATACTCTAGTTGGATATCCGAAGGTATCACGCTCAGAAGGATCGAATACAGCATGCTACCGTACGTTGATAGTTCGACTCCCAGCGACTCCAGACTTTTTATTTGGGTGTCACAAGTGTCATACATCTGACGCAGACCCGCAACGTCGCTTGACCTCTTAACTGCTACAAGGCTTCTCAGCTTCTGCATGTGACTCTGCTTGGCTGGCGTTTTTCTTCCAAAACGATTCTTCAAGACTTCAACCGCTTTCTCGTAATTTTCCGCGGTCACGGTAAAACCTGATATAGCGCTGGCCGCCACTCCCTCCATATAGGACTTTAAGTAATTGAACTTATCGATGTTCGCCAGACCCTCGTTCTCATGGATGGTAGTCTTGAATTGTCCCCAAAAACTGTACCATCCTGCAAAATCTCCAGAAAACGTTTGAATCGTGATCCTTGGTAACTTGACTTGTACTCTAGCCTCTCTCTGAACTCTAGACCCTCTTACTACGACTTCCCTCGAAGAGTCTCGTAACATTTGGCCAGCGGATACTAACGAGTTCATTTCTCCGCCACCAGTCATTCGTCTAAGAACCTTTCTCTTGATAGCAATCACGGCTTCTCCATACTCCTCAACTGCCTCAGTCTCATTGGCAATTTCGTCTTCGTTATCGTCGGGAATCAGGTTCATGACTTGTTCGTCTAATTCATCTAGCTTCCTTTTCTTTTCGGTAAGTTGATCAAGTAGCTGCTCAGCTTCTTCCGTTAGCCATTCCTCGTCCTCGACTATCTCCGTCAACTTGTTTATAATTTTAGTTGTTCTACCGCGTAAAGTTCTTCGTGCCACACGCAACTTCTCCATTTGTCTCACGTACCGTATCTCTCAACACGACTCCTTAACACAACGTTCCGCTCACTCACTCCCGGGTTTCGGCACCAAGAAATGTTGCGTTATTGTAAGTGTTCTCTAACTAAAAGTACCACGACGGCGAGTTAAAAACGAATAACTTTATTTTCTGTCCATTTGGACAACGTTTAACTAAATCAATACATGAGGCTAATGACTAGGGCTACTAAGACAATTTAAAACTCCGAGATTACAAGACTAGAAGAAAGAGAACAAGTGAACTTTTAAGATTAAGGTTCCCAGTATATATAGTTAGTTTTTAGATCAAATTTAGGTCAAAAAAAACGATAAGAGCGTTTTAACAAAAAACTAGCTTCGATATGTCTATAGTTTTTAAGTCTACTGGACTTTTTATGATTTATCGCGTCTCGGTGACCTTTTCGTTTCTGCCGGAAACAGGCCCTTCGAAAACAGTAGAAAAGTGGATGAAGGTATTTCGCACTTTAAGTACAATTTTATTTATAATTTATATTATATTTATAATTTATATTATATTTATAATTTATATTATATTTATAATTTATATTATATTTATAATTTATATTATATTAAGCAATCTTTTTCGGTAGTGTTTTTCTGCATAGCGTTGCCTCCAAGGCTTTAAAGAACAAAACTGGTGGTGACCCGCAAGCCGAGCCACTAACAGATTTGGAGGAGCGGCTTCTTTAAATTTTTGGAAGGTAAACAGTCACAGGGCTAAATTCTGTTCCTGAGGCGGGTTTTGTTGCCGCAGTAGATGTGATTGCTGAATCTAATACGAGCAGTCTACCACCGCAATCGGAGCGTCCATCATGCTCCTACGTCACTTAGGACGAGAATTTTGAAGTAGCGATGGAGACTACTCCGGAAGTAGGGGAGCCATTCGTTTCTGGGTGCGAAAGCATCCCAAAACCAAAATCAACACCCCACGTTAAGAACAAACGAGTGGAGGTTAACGTAGATTCCACCGAGGAAGAATTCCTCAATGAATCTTTCTGAGACAGGCGCTGAATCTGCCAGAAGTAACTTACTAAATATCCATAAAATTCAATGATGAAAAGAAAAAGAACCGCATGAGATCTCGTAGGACTCCCTACGAAACAGCTGCGGTTTCTTTGGGGGCTTCCCAACAAGCCACCACAGCAGAGTTGCGTGGAATTCAAATGGCAGTTGAAAGAGCTGCCACTGCCTTGCTTAGGGGCAGAGAGAGATGGTACAGGGTATCAAAGAGCTGGCGCAAGCTCAAATGAGGATTGCCGCTGCCTTTGAGAACCTTGCTGCGAGTTTCGCTAAGAAATACTTTTGCTGGGAGAAAAAACGGCCCTTTTCAGGGCCATTAGACAGTAACATACGGCCAAAATTAAGAGATTCGTTTTTTAAGAATTGAATCGTCACGCAAGATGACTTAAAACTTCGGATACCCTGTGACGAGGAGATGATTTTAAAATCGCAAACTCTTCATTTTGGAGGTATTTACTGTCACTTGAAGTTCCTTGTTACCTCATAAACAGACTAACATCGTGAGCATGTGCGGAGTATGCTGCCTTCTTGTGGCAAGTGTTGAAAACTTGCTTTTGCAAGGCCTAAACATACATGCTTTTCTACGATAAATTAATTACATATAATTAATATTAGAATTTAAATCCTTTGGATTAATTTTGAAATGAATTGAATTGTTTTATTGGCATTAGTTAGCTTCAAATTAACAAACAGCCGATATCCTAAATTAACCGCTGGCTGATATCGTAAGTGTGCCAATGAGAATGATATCAATATAAACTTATTATTTGCTGAAAAAGATATTTCCATTTTTTAGTTGCAATTTGCTATTGTAAGGTTCCAAAAGAGGTTGAAATTTATTAATATTAGTGAGGAAATTTAAACAGGTTTTTCGTTACTTTTGAGTAGTCATGGTAAACTCAATCAAGTATCGCTGCAACCTCTTTCCGATAACTGATTTTATGGGTAATTTACAATATTTGCCAGCGGTTAAAGAGTCGTAAAGGGGTCGGCGGCCCATGGGGGGGGGTGGAGGTAAGCAAAAGGAAAGTCATCTTTTCTTTCCCGGAAAATAGTTTTAAGGTTTGTGATGCAACTGGGCCAATCACAGCGCCTTTTCTATTGCTGCGAGGATGATTATAGCGAACGCAGAGGGCATGGATTCATGAGTGGCAGACTGGGGAAACGCTGGAGCAGTGTGGCTCATAACCAATTACGATAGATTAACCGGATGAGAGCATGGATTAACTAACGCTAGGGATAGTTTGTTCCCCCCAAAGATAGAGCATGCATGTTCCAAACGCTCCCTAGCAGCAGCTACTATCCTTAACAGGAAGGTATAAGGAAATTGGACAAATATCACGTGTTCTATGACGTCAAAATTCAAATACGGCCTAAATTGGGCACCGCCATCTTTTCTATTTATTTTGTCTAGAGATGGCGCTACACCTGCATCCGTTTTGGTCCAATAAATTGGGGGAATGAAGAGGAGAATCAAGGAATGATTCGGAACATGTAGTTGGCAATAGCATTCTATCGGAAACCCGGTTAAAGAACATCCCCTAGCGTTATTGAATCCATGATGTGAGCAAAGGCGCATAGATAACCAGAAAGTGAAGAACGAGAAGCCTAACCCGCAACGTGATAAATGAGTTCTCCCATTAACGATACCAGGTCCTAGGAAGACTTCCGTTATGTCCGAAAGTTCCCGAATTAGCTCATCAAAGACAAGATTGAACAAAAGCGGTGACAACGGATCAGGCTGTTTAATGCCACGCCGTAATAAAACCTCCCTCGAGTCAGTTTCACCAAATAGACTGTATGTAGTCCTGCAATCCAAATATAGATCTTTGATAAGGGCTAGGTAGCCCGAAGGTCACCTGCGTTTAAGCAATACTGCCATAATTGATTTATATGAAATTGAGTCAAACGCTTTTGAGATGTCGAGTAATGCATAAAAGAATTTTTCAATTGTTTTGTCAATAAATCTCTTCTCTTCATCAGAGGTCTTTACTGTAAATATATCCATTAATGTTGCAGTTTTCATTCTCTTTGGTTTTTCTTTATAACCCGAATAACATGATTATGATGATATATTTGAAATTGAAATTCCAGGGCGGTTAAATTCCGGAGAAGGTGAATATACTGTAGTATTATTGTTTGTGTTATTAAGCAAAACCATTTCTAATTCAGATTCCATTTCACCACTATTAGCAGTGTTCCCTGTACCTTCGGCCTCTTATTTCTTCAAGTGGGCTTTCATCCTTTAAATTTTTGAACTAATTAATTCGCCACAATGCTTACATTTTACTTTAGTAATGAATGAATGAAATCGAAGTTTAATAATAATAATATTTATTTTGTAACCCAAAGCTACTGGCAACCACAGAGGCATGAGCCTATATAATATGGTTACCTGGACAAAACAATACATTAAGCATAAATAAGATACATAAATCAAAAATTAATTTTGAATAGACATCCAATCGTCAAATAAAAATTTTAAAATTGAGGACCGAAATACAAAAACAGAAAGCCCGTCAGCCGAACATCCATCAATGGTTGTAAATTCTTTCCACTCTTGAACCTGCTTTCAACCACTGCCAAGGGGCATTTTTTCGACTCGCAACTCTCACTCAGTTAATCCGCGATCGTCCTTTCCAAGTAAAGTTTTAAGCAGACGCTGAAGCAGTCGACACATATTATATAAATTTTCAAAACGAGGGCTAGTAAGAAGTAGACTGAAACAAGAAAAATATATGAAAAAAAAAGCCCAATAAAACCCAAAAAGGCGAGTTTTTTTAATCCATGAAAATTATGGTGTTTTTTGCAAACAGGAAGAGGGTAATGAACTTATGATAGGCTGTGATAAGGACTATTGTAAAATTCAATGGTTTTATGCTGTGTGTTTGAAAATTGACGTAATTAAAAGTGGGAAATGGTTTTGTCCTGATTTCTAAACAATATAATCGACAGAGCTCAGAATAGGACTGCAAAAAAGATTATTTAGTGTTTATTAAATGTTAATTCGTGTCAATAAAGAGAACAAGTGTTGCTTTATACAATTTCATACAAACGCGAAACATTTAATCCATTGCGACAATGGAAGCGCACGGAACCCGACATTTGGGCGCCGCTCATTTAGGCACCGCCACTTAGGCGCCGCGACAATTTGGCACCGAGACATTTAGGCTCCGCGACAATTTGGCACCGAGACATTTAGGCTCCGCGACAATTAGGCGCCGCGATATTGCAGTATAGTTTTCGTGATAGATTTGAGATATTTAATAAAGGAACAAGACAAGTACTTTTATGCTTATATTCTTTTTATTCAACTGACATCAGAATTCAACCATATTGTTGTTTATCTTCTTTGAATTCCCAAAATAATATGCCTTTTCCAAAATATTGTTGTTTATCTTCTTTGAATTCCCAAATAATATGCCTTTTCCAAAATATTGTAGATTATCTTAAAACTTAGGTTAGGTTAGGTTTTTTTATTATTTTAGGATATGTTTTGTAAAAACAGGTAAGGTTTCGTGTCCTATAATGGAGATTGCGAACATCCCAGTGACGCACAGGGATAATACACGGGTTGCCAAATTGAGAGGTCATTACGGATTTTTAGAAGAAATAGTGGAAAAATTATCGGCACGTAAATGTGTCGACGCCTAAATGTCGCGGCGCCTAATTGTCACGGCGCCCAATTGTCTCTCGGCGCCTAATTGTCTTGGCGGCTAAATGGTGGCGCCTAAAAAACCAGCGCCTAAGTGGTGACGCCTAAATGTCACGGACCGGAAGCGCATAGATTTATTAAGGCGCATGCTACTAAAGCTATTTTATCCAATGTTGATACTTCTTCATCTGGAACACTGTCCAACAACTCTACCGGTATTTTAGAATGTAAAATTGTTTATTTTTCCCTAATAAAGCCTTTCACCCTTTCAACGTGGATTCGCACATTTGCCAGTTTCCTAGTTTTTTCTACGTCATACGGGTCTAACTGAGATAGACCTTTGGTAAAAGCTGGAACTTTACTTAAAGCGCAATAAAGTGCGACTTCATCCACTATATCAAAACCTCTATCTGCTAATATTACATCTCCAGGTTTAAGTTTCTCCAGTATTCCCGAAGATATAGTTGGCAATTGATCGCTTATACGTCCGCCCCACCCTTCAGAAATGAAACTAACAGATCCTTGTGGTGAAATCCCTATTAAAAACTTAAATGTATTTATTATGCTTGTAATTAGGCAATGTAAGTTTTCCCTTTCTGGCCATTGTATACACCTTGATAAACGTTTATATAACGCATTTATTGAATTGTAAAATAATCTACCTATGGTGTTTTCGGTTTGACAGGGCTAATCTAGGTTTCATTTATGTCAAAATATGCTGCTGAATCTTGGTCAGCTTTGAGCACATAAATAAATAAGGCTTAACTTGATCTTATATTACGATAATATAACGAAAACTGTCAACTCCCGTAAAAAACTTAACTCGATCATCATCACCGTCAAATGAATCTTCAAAATCTGATTCACACTTGAGCTTTTCTCTCTGATGCCTCTAATTGAGTTTTTTCCGATTGGAGTTGCATTTTTGCTTCCTCAGTTTTTTTGGTTTCTGATTTAATATTCAAAATTAATTCATCCAACTGTGTCTTCACTTTGCGTAGTTCCAACTCAGCCGCTTCTAGTTACAATGTAAAACAGACGCAGACCGGGAGGGATTCTGTTTCAACTGTTTGTATTTCTTTTGAAATTATGTCTGTTTGAATTCAATCACTGATATCCAGCATCTCTGTTTGTACTACTTTTTTTCTTTTCGAAGCGTTTGCGTTTGTGTTACTTTATCTTTTCCAAATATCTTCGTTT
>JAEQBA010003350.1:0-23050 GCA_019434445.1 Phalangium opilio
GACCCTACTCTTTTGTATTTGTTAACTTTTATTTTCACACGTTTTTTATAGGAGAGGTAAGCAGCCCCTTTCACGCGTACTTGTAGCCACTTCCCATGGAGTATTGAAGATAATGTTTAATCTCTCTAATATGTGCATTTTGTACGAAAGATGGTGCGACTACTTTTCGGAAACTATATGATTTTTCCGCGCTTCATAGCTCTGAAAATCTCATTCTGAATCTCTACTCCACAATCGTGAGTCGTTTGACGGCAGCGTGGAATTCTTTCAAGCTTCTGCGGACGTCTTTAATAATTTTGGCAGGTTTAAACCTATAATATTCATCATGAACGATAGAAATGTTAGTCGTCAGTCTCCTGATTCTATTCGGAACGCTATCAATTTTCTAAGAAGCCCTGAGTTTATAAACATTTTGTCAACTGCTGCATCACCTGGTAGCCATGTGAGTCAAAGCCACACAAGAATTCAGCCAGAAGAAATCCCCTCTTTACCTAATCAAGAAGTAAACAGGGCTAACAGACCTTCGATTAATTCCGAGCTTGGTTCTGTGGGTGCTGTGAAGTGAGAAGTTTGTTTCGATCGACGGGAGCTGGTCTCTACAAACAGGAGTCAATCTCTCGAGAGACCTTTCAACTTTGTAGGATCGGAACGTAAAAGATCGAGAAGTTCAAGTTCTAGGTTAGTTTTACCTGATTTTAAGCGAATATTTTAAAATCACCTGGGTTTTATAGGTTATGATAGCGTTTTTTTTGTTTTGTTTGGTTTTCAGACCAAATGCTTCCAAAATACCGAAAGAACAATTTCCCGTTTTTGTGAAAAACATCGTCCTACTTCCGGATAAATCTATAATCGGAGTTCCAAGAGGGGGCATAAAAACCAGCCTGGAAACCCAAGGATTTGTCCTTTATAATCAGAATTTTAGAAAGAATGGAGTGCGTCAAAAATTAAGCAAGAAATAATGGAGAAATTCGCTAACAAGCTCTCACCGAATGAGAGTAAGTAAGAAGTATAAAACATACGTGGAATTTCATCTAAAAATTATTTCTTCAAAATCATTTTTACTTTCAGAATCGTGTTTTTAAAATCTTCAGGGTCGTCCTTAGTTATCCCACATTTGTCACCTGGAGTTGAATTAAGTGGTGATGTTATTCATCGAATTTGGGGTAAAGGCATTTTGTACGTTCGCAGAAAAAAAGATTTGGATGAATCAGACAGCGAGAATGTATCACAAGATGAATCAGCTTTAACGGAAGATGAACTTCCAATAGGTAATATTAGACGTCTATTACTATTTATACAAGACGAACCCAAGGGTAGCCACATCGTACCGTACTTAACAGGCGTACAGAAAAATTGAGTGGTTAGCCCCTCGATGCACTATCTCTGTTTTAAAATGATTACTTCAATTCTTTTACTTCTGTTATAATTATAGTATAGTTTCACGAATGAAAACGTGAGTGAATACCCCCACGATGCGCATCCTTTAACAGTGGTGAAACGAAATTCCCGTAAATACCCATTAAAAGAAGTACAGAAAATCAGAGTAAAAAGCCCCTCTATGCACTTACAAAAAATTATAACCTTAAGCCTTACTTCAATAAATTAACTTACGTTATAATTGTAATATCCGGGCCACAAGCTAGTACTTTCATTTAAAATACCCCATTGATGAGTTTACAACATAGACTTATGCCGATGCACACTTATCGCATCTTATAAATTTAATAGTTTTAGTGATTATCCCCTCGTTGAGTTACAACATAGACTTATGCCGACACATAAATTTCTAACATGCGTTTGAAAGAGAAAAGATTCGGTTAAACCAAAGAAAATATACGCTAAAGGAATGGAAGGTATGTCTCGGGGTTGGGTTGACCAAGGAACTTCCGGTCTATGTTATTTCAATGGTAGCCGGAAATACCTCGGTCAACCGAGCCTGCCTTTGGAGCGTACTAGGAGGAGGAGAGAGACAAAAATTACACTAGAGGAAGCTACACTTTCCATTCCTGGGGCGTGTATCTTCTTTGGTTAAACATCCAACTTGAGTTCTATCTCTAAGTAAATCTTGCCCTTTTTATTGTATAGAAAATTTGTTCGGATTCTTAGAATACTCATGGTGTGAGTAATTTTAAAGAGGGAATGGAATTTCTCTTAAGGCAATATGACAAATTTGTGTGTTCATAAAAGACGTACAGAATACTGTTTGTTCATTAATATTTTCACCGTGCATGCGTATTGCACTGTTATAGACAAATCATAAGCCTTTCCCCTTTAAAATCAACAATGAATGAAAAATACCACCTTAACGCAATTTATCCCTTTTCACTCTAAGTACACGCGTTCATTAATATGTGCATAGTACTGTACATTTGCAATGCACTGTATAGACAAATCATTCCGCCCTATGAAAATCAAAAATCTCCCTTTAAAAAGACGAACGATACTTTTTCCACATCTACTTCTTCAGATCAAATCATAGATGTACATCATACGATGTGTCTAAAAATGGTTGATTTTCTCGCCTTCCCTTTCTTTTCCGAATAATTTACAAATTTATGAAAATTTTACAAATTTTACGAAAGTCTTTTTTTCAATTATCTCCTTTTATCTATTTTTCATCGATAATCAAAGTTACTCAAGGGCTTCTTCTTGTCTATAGCTCAATTAAACGAAGTGGAAAACCCTAGGAACGCTTCAAACGAGAGTGAAAATGTACACAACACTGTCAGTGCGCCCAGTAACGGTTTGAACAATTTGGATAGTATAAGAAAACGTTGTCATTGAGTCTAGAAACGCTTCGACCAATTCTGAAAATTTAACAGAATGCCTCAATGTACAACAATCCACAATCTCTTTAAATCGTTCGCATTTATTTGAGGAAGAACTAGACTCGGACAGTGTTGCGCTCGTAGGCTCTATGTTCTTTACTGACGAAGAAGAAAGCAATGAAAAATTATCATTGGAAACTCCTGTTACTTTGAAGAGCATTATTTTAAAATTGGCTTCAAAAATAGACTTGGCAAAAGAGAACGAAATCAATGTGATTAGAAGAAATGTTATGGATGGAGCACTCCGAGCATTTGCCAGAAAAAGCTTCAATGAAAAGGCTAAAATGAACGTTACTTTCACGGATGACTTTCTACAAATCGAAGGTGCGCTAGACTTAGGAGGTCCTTCCAGAGAATTTTTTCGTTTACTTTTGAAACAAATAATGGAGAGCACGGTATTCGAGGGACCAGAAATAGCCCGTACCATTGCGAAGCATCAGATTGCCGAACGCGATAACATGTATTACATGGCTGGTTTTGCTATCGCTATTTCTATTGTTCATGGCGGCCCTGGGCCTTGCTGTTTAGCCGAACACTTATTCGATTGTCTTCATAAAGACCACTCTAACGTTACTGTATCTCCTAGCTGCATTGTCGATGAGGATTTGCGAGATAGAGTTTTGATGGTTAGTAATTCAACTAACCTAGATGAGCTTGATAAAGCTCTGGAAAAGATTAGTGACATTTTATTAATTGCTGGAATCTACTCAACTATAATCGAGCTTTCTCAAAAGGATAATTTAGTTAATGAAGAAGTAACGAATTTCTTGGTTTTAAAACGCCATCTTTCTAACTTGGAGAATTTTAAAAAGGGTTTGACAACTTTGGGAGTTCTCGACGAAATACGTAAATTCCCAGAATTGTTTAAACCAATTATGGTTAGGGATGTATCTATCATTTTAACTCGAAAGAAGTTCAATGATATTTTAATATCAACTTTTCGGTAGCTGGAGGAAACAGATTCATTAAGGAAAGTCTCACTATTTCATTTTGGAAAGATTTTTAATAGACGTAGAAGAGAAAAATACCCCGATAACCTTAGAAGAAATTTTAATTTTTGCAACTGGCGCTGATAATGAGCCCCCTTTAGGTTCTTCCCACATCCAACAATTGGATTTTTACATGATAAGGTACCAGGATCGGATAACATTAGCAAATATCCTATGGCAAATACGTGTGGTCTCTGTTTGAATCTCCCAGTTAGTCACACGGCCTTTAATGAATTTAAAGAGCATATGATCGAGGGTATAATTTTGGGCAACACTTGCTTTGGGAAACCTTAGACCTGGTATAATTTTGATATTTTTCGCGAACTCATGGTTTATATTGTTATGGAAATGTAATGTGCTGAGTTTAAAATAAAAAATTTGCTCTTGCGTTGAGTGGCTGATACTGTTATTTAGAACAAATAATTTTAGCAAATGCGAAAACTTAAGAAGTAAAATTTTACTCCATTTATAAATAAAAAGCCTTTAATCATCCCTTTAAATTGAAACCCCACCACCGCTCAACGTTGACACAGCCCTAACAAATCTTTCTTGGCATTTTCTTAAGAGATTCCCTTAATTATTCTTAAGAAACTGGGCACTTTTCCCTGGAGAATTTATAAATTTTATGCTTAAGAAATTCTTTTGAATCGCATAAGTTATCTTAAATATTCTCCACATCCTATAGTTTCCTCGAAATATTCTTTGGAATTTCTTTTCTTTTAAACATTTTATCAGGCTTTCTCAATATTCTGTAGATTTTCTTTAAATATTCATTAGGTTTAGTAATAATATTAGGTTTAATTTCTTTAAAGTAAAAGTATATTTTTAAATCTAAAGGTTACATTTTAATTAATTAAAAGTACTGCGTCTTTGCTCACGAAAAACCTGGCAACACTGGGGAAACGGGAAAAAAACTCGTTAGTAGAAACAATTCATATTCCCCAATCGGATACTTCCTAGTTAATGGACTTCTGGTTGAACTCAAAAGATGATTTTATCAATCACAAAACAAACAGCTTTATTCAAAAGCCTAGCATTACTAGGAATTTAAAGAATCTGCAATGCTACAATAAGATTTTTACAATCACTTTCCCTTTCAGACGTTATTATGTGGTAAAATCACTAAAAACGGTAATCTTTAATGAAATGGCCAGACAACCTTTATTTAACTGATTTAGATTGAAAAATAAAATGAAAATCATTAAGAAAACTTACATGAAAATATTCTGCTACTTGTTATAATATTTCAAAGTCAGAAGTATAGGTGCTAAGCTTAAAGATATTCCAGATAACAAGTGTTTTTAGCGAGGTTTTAGCCACATCGTATGATGTACATCTACGATGAGGCTCTTGTAGTGCTCAGTATAAAAGTTTTCGTTCGTAATTGAAGGGAGAGTGAAAGGGGGAGAAATGTGGTGAGGTGATATTATTCGTAATTATGATAGTAAGGTTAAGCTATATCCTAGCTCCCTTTAAAATTCCTCTGACCCGTCAACAATACGATTTCACGCTTTCAATCTCGCCCCCTATTTCAACATTCAAAGAAATCGAGGGAGATTTCGAAAGCAGAAGCAAGTATTTACTTACGTTCTTTTTAGAATGGTCTTAAGGCACCGGGATATTACAATTATTGGATGTTTTACCGAATTCTTTCTCTTTCAAACGCTTCTGGCCATAAGTTCATGTTAGAAATTGATACGATGCCAAAATTATGCGTCGGCATAAGTCTATGTTGTAAACTAAAACTTTCTGTACGTGTATTAATCGAGCATTAAGTACGTAATCATTTTAGCACTGTTAAAGGTAACTCGATCATCGAGGGGGTAATCACTAAAACTTTCTGTTCTTCTATTAAGGGTTACTTGTGTGTAATGATTTTAGCATTGTTAAAGCTAACGCCTCGTTTTTAGAGTGGTCTTACGGGAAATAATTTAACAATGTTAAGGGTAGCGCATCGAGGGGCTACTCACTCAAAATTTCTCTTTGTGTCACACTATTACAATTATAACATAAATGAATTTATTGAAGTAAGTATTACGGGTAATCATTTAAGCACAGTTAAAAGTAGCGCATCGAGGGGCTATTCACATAAATTTTATGTATGCCTGTTAAGTACGGTACGATGTGGCTACTATTACGACCCCTTGGGTCGTCTTGTTATCTTAGGTATCACTCACCAAATACATCACAAGGATCTTTCAGGATCCTTGCCCATATTCCCCACCCCCTCGCTTACACCCAAAAACCGGAGTAAAGAGAAAATATTTTAATTTGAAACGCTTTCCAATAGATCGGCTTCGCCACAGCTGTCCATCAAATTAACCATTAACTTGAGGGTTACCGCAATCTCACCGGTTAATTCTTTGACGATGCCAATCTTATTTCTTTCCCAATACTTCCAAGAGCCTTTTCTTAACAGGGGTGCATATCAACTTGTTTTACGCGTCCGTCCGAAGTCGGAAAACTGCTGTTAACTGATACCATAGCGCTAATGTAGTTTCTTTCAAACTTCTTTCACATTACGAGCTCTAAGGTGATCGTGGATCTTGCCTTAATCGATTTCAATCCACGCTTGTGTTATGTAACCACACCTAGCAAAAACGGTGACTGAAAACAAAGAGAATATACCAAGAGGAGCGGAAGCTTTAGCCTTTGCCAAGGCTTTTAAAATTGGTGGCTTTGAGTTTTAGGGAACTACATCCGGTTTCTCGTGATTGGCTTATTCGCTACACCTCTCATTGCTTATCGACAAAATTTTAGAGCCGAGTCTTAGTGTTAACAGAAGCTACAGAACAGTTGATCAATGCGCTAACCCTACTTTAGCAGACTACGGAATAGAAGACGCGAATTTCGCGATCACGTGACTCACCGGAACTAGAACCCTAAAACTCAGGGCTACCAAAAAATGCTAGAGCTTCCGCTCCTCTTGGTATATTCTCTTTGCTGAAAACTAAGGTGGTCGAGGCACGGGAAGGTAATCTAGAAAAGTGGATAAAGAGGGACTACTAACTATAGACAATTATTTATATAAAACTCCGACACGAGTATAAACTGAAAATCCATCCATCAAGATTTCACATTTTTCCCTTGGTTATTAGAAGCTTAATTTTTAAATTGACATTGAAAAATGGAAATCGTACATTTGCTTCAAATAGTTTACGCGGGGTTCCAAAAATTTGCGCTTTGTGACAGAAATACACCAGAGAGAAACAGCCAACAGTTGAAGTTATTTGTACAGAGTTTGATTACTTGACATCAAACTTTCCTTGTTTGGTCAGCTCACTAAATTATTTCCTTTCTATAATCCCTTTCTATTTGGTACCAAAACAAGCCTATTTTTTCCGAAGTAAGACACCGCTGGATGACCGCTTCCTAAAGCCTTAACACTGTACACATTTCAAAGAGTGACCTTCGTTTTCACCTAGGTTACTGCATGGACTAAGCAATAATCAGTATTGCTTTGTCCATGGTTACTGCATCCTCTTTTAGTTTCTCATCGTAACTACGCCTTTAGCGCGTACACGAAATTCACGGTCAATAGAATTGTCAATCACTCTATTGTAAGTTTTTCGCGCCAAATTCTTGGTTACAAACATATTGTATAGTGACGCATGCTCTTTGACGAGAAGTCTAGCAAGTGGGAGTACAGGCATCTTTGCTTTTCTATAATGGTTGATCATCGTTGTTTGGCCCAAAATCTCTGATAAAAGATAGTTTTTCAGAGGTAATGTTTGGAAAAGCCAGATGAGAAAGATTATGTTTAGCCCAAACGAGTTTCAGGTAAAATATAGCCGAGATACTTTGCATTTTCGGTGAAGTATGAAAGAGCTTTTTTCCCCCGTTGCTGACTTCGGTTATGTTTGCAATTAGGAGAAAGATTTCTCATTTGGAAAAGGGACTGGTTAGTAAATTGGGAAAACAAGAAACAGTAACGGATGGGAAATTCAAGAAATACATGAGTCAATTTGGTAGAGAAAACGTCAAAAAAAGTAATGCTTCAATTTAATATAAGGGTATCTACTGTCTAGGTAGTTCCGAGGTGGAAGGTAATTCACCATTGTCGGCGCAGGCTTTTGAACGTGTTAAAAAATTACATGTAATTTTTTTCATTCTACCCTTGACAACGTTGAATGAAAATTCCTGAGGTTAACAGTAATAGTTAGTATAGGGCGCTGTAGGTTAACTGTGGCATAGGGGCTACCAACCACCCCTCTATGCATTGTAAAGGGATCCACCGGTAAATAAGCCAGCGGCTAAGTGCGGACATTTCTTCATAGACAAAGCTTGGATTTATTACTACTGCTAAAGCGGCTTAAGTTCGTATTTGGGAGAGCGGTGTTGGTTTTTAGTGAACACGAAACCGACTGAAAAATCTCGTGTTGGTTTGTTGATTTTTTGTTTTGGTTATTTTCTTAAAGTTTTAAGTTTAAGAATTCTCAGCTAATTCTGAGGTTACGGTTTAATTTTTTATTGTTCCTTTACTACTTCTATTGAATGAAGACAAGTTTGTTTTTTAAGTTTAAAGTTTTATTTTTACCACGTCCTTGTGGTTACTATGACACGTTTACTACTTCTCTCCTGAGAAGCTAAATCGAAGGCAATTTTCTTTACATGAAAACTCTTGTGAGGTCTCCTACGACCAATGAAAAAGGTCTATTTTTTGGGTTTTTTTATACAATGTCCATCGTCAGTATTTTTTTTACAATTTTACCGTACGGCTTTTTGAGTGACGCATGGGTTTATTTTTTCTTTAGAGACCAAAGTTTACTTTAAGGATTATTTAGGGTAGGGTCGGGCGAGGCGAATCTTCTCAAGAGAAGAGGAATGTTTACCTGGTTCTCCTCGCTCGACCTTTGACCTGTTTTATCTTTCTTTTTTCTATTTTCAATGTATTTTTTATTTAAAAGGTTAAACAACTTTAGCAGGCCCAACTTGCTAATTTTAAATTTATCTGTTTTGATATAATTTTTCTACAACTGCTCAGAATCGCGTGCGGTTTATCGAAGTGTTTTTTTAGGTATGAAGCTTTCGTTGAAAACCTCACGTTGTGCTAGTTATGAAGTGATAATCCGACTATGTATGGAGCTGATAGCAACACAACGCATCACCCTATACAAACAGAAAACCACATAGTTGTGCCTGAAAACAGTTACCACCTCCACGGCATACTCGCGATGGTTTAAAGGGAGGGTGAATAGGAAAGTCAAGTGACTTTTTTATCGATTCTTCTAATTATAAGACCATTCTGCTTAGTGAAACATCCAGGAATGATTTTAAAATTCAAATTAGATTCCGATTTTATCGATAATTTAAAATAAGGACCTCCGACCAATCGCATAACGCCCTGCCTTACTGTTAACAAAATTTCCGTTGCACGTTCTACATCTCGCGACAAGATTATCACATCGCAAGCAACTTTTATCAAATCTCGCATATAAATTCATTCGGTATGGAGCGTGCAACGAGAATTTTGTTAGTAAAAAGGCAGGGCGCTACACGATTGGTCGGAGGTCCTTATTTCAATTTATTCCTAATATCTGAACCTAATTTTACTTTTAAAATCATTCAGAGATAAATATTGGATGTTTCACTATACAGAATGGTCTTAAAATTAATAGAAGAATTTATAAAAAATCCCATGATTTTCCACTTCACCCTCTCTTTAATTGCTGAACTAGATCCTCTATATGATGATGGAAATCACGGAATAAACCTTTATAGAATCATATTATCTAGATTAAGTCAATAAAATTTTAAATTCATCAGTTATAGGAAAAATGCAAACAATATACTTTAGATATTTATAAAATAAATTTATATATTGAAAAATACTTCTCTCGTATGTTCTTTACACATTTAATTAACTTTCGATGATGTATGAGGAAAAATCTAAACTTGTACATGTAGTCTATTTCATAAACACTATTTTTAAGGAATAGGGCTGATTTTATAGATGGATAGGAGCAAGGTCCATAAAATCGCAAAAGCTCTATTTGGGATAGGAGTACCCTTAAACGTAGAATTTCATAAATGAAATATTTTTGGAAAACCAAAAAACACATTGTGTTAGGTTTGAGGTGATACAATCTAATCACTTTAAGAAATTCCCAAAATATCGAGTAAGCAAGAGCATAAGTTTATAAGATTTGTTCCATAAGTGTGACTCTTCCAATACTTCGTAGTTCTTGAGACTTACAGAGAGCTATTTCGAGAACAATGCCAGGAATGACTACACTCAGTTTTTTTAGGCCCTCTTCATATTTAGTCTGTATATTCCCGCCAATTATAAACCTTCCCGCCACGTATACAACTTCCCGACACGTACAGACCTTCCCGTCGCGTATACAACTTCCCGCCACGTATACAACTTCCCGCCACGTATACAACTTCCCGCCACGTATACAACTTCCCGCCACGTACAGACCTTCCCGCCACGTATACAACTTCCCGCCACGTATACAACTTCACGCCACGTATACAACTTCCCGCCACGTATACAACTTCCCGCCACGTATACAACTTCCCGCCACGTACAGACCTTCCCGCCACGTATACAACTTCCCGCCACGTATACAACTTCACGCCACGTATACAACTTCCCGCCACGTATACAACTTCCCGCCACGTATAGAACTTCCCGCCACGTATGCAACTTCCCGCCACGTATACAACTTCCCGCCACGTATACAACTTCCCGCCACGTATACAACTTCCCGCCACGTATACAACTTCCCGCCACGTATACAACTTCCCGCCACGTATACAACTTCCCGCCACGTATACAACTTCCCGCCACGTATACAACTTCCCGCCACGTATACAACTTCCCGCCACGTATAGACCTTCCCGCCACGTATAGACCTTCCCGCCACGTATAGACCTTCCCGCCACGTACAGACCTTCCCGCCACGTACAGACCTTCCCGCCAGAAATAATGCTCCTTTCTCTCCCGAAGTCAACACTCTACCTCAAGACAAACCTCCCTCGCCTGTCTCGGGTAGAAGAGAGCGTCACGATTGCAAGCTACCTTTGACAACATATTTGGCCGAAACGGCGTTCCATAGGTGTCCATCCCTGAAGACTTCGTCGACGAGTCGTTGAAACGACGACGGCGCATTGCATAGACCGAACGGAAGTACTTCGAACTCGTACTTCCCCGCATGCGTGATGAAAGCAGTCTTCGCTTTCGCTTGCCAATAGCCGCTCTTTAAGTCCAGTGCTGTGATGAACTTTGGGGCACCCATTTTTCCTAATAGTTCTTCTATTCTCGGTAGCGGATAAGGGTCTTTCACGATCACTTTGTTTAAAGCGCGATAGTCGACGCAGAAACGTATCTTTCCGCATTTCTGGAGGACAAGTACCACTAACGGATGGTTTCACGATTCCGTCGCGGATCATTTCGTGAAGATGATCTTCAATTATCCGTTTTTTCTCGTCGCTAACACGATACGAGCGTTGACTAACAGGAACATCGGTGGTTGTATGTATCTCATGATAGGCTAAATTAGTTCGACCCGCTTTTTCCGAAAATTGTTTTGGAAATCGTAATAATAAAGTTTTTAAGTCTTCCTTCTGTTTAGGACTCAGTGTAGGCGACGCGACAGCTTGTTCAATATCCCCTATAATCTGAGGGGTCGGTGTCTTTAACCCAGGGAGATTAAGCACGAATGGAAACGTTGTTCCGACAATCTGACAAGTTTTTGTACCAAAATCCAAAACGGCACGGTGTTTATACTGGAAGTTTTTTCCCAGAATAAAATCGTTCGGTAGTGAGGGAACCACGTGAAAGTCCTGCTTTAGTTTCAACTGTCCTAAGCGGAAGTCTATTCGCGCACGTCCCTTCGTGAAGGTATAACGTCCATCGCCTAACACGATCCTTCGAGGTGATAGCGTTTAATTCTCGAACGTCGATACAAAAGCGGTACTTCTTTTTTCCTGTTCCTGATCCGTCGTCTTGTTCAAGGATTACGACTGGTGAAGACCATGGCGAAGTGTATGATTTTATGATGCCATCCTTTAGTATGTCGTAGATATTTTGTTCGATGATTTTCATCTTTTCGTCGCTAGCTCAGTAGGGTCTTTTATGTATAGGCTTAGCGTTACCTGTGTGTATTTCATGGACGAACAGACTGGTTCGTCCTAACTTATCGCTGAATAGCTCAGGAAATCTGAGGAGTTCCTTCAACTCTCTCTTCTGCTTGTACAAGAGAGAGGTTGAATCAACTGCCTCGTTGACGTTATTGACCATTTTAGGTGACGGGGGCAATTTGTCCTCTGATACCTCTAATAGTTTTAGTGTTAGTCCATTTATTGAGCAAGTTAGTGTTCCAAAATCGATAATGGTATTCCCATCTTCTAGGAAATCTTGGCCTAATATAGCGTCACAAAGGAGTGAAGGGACAATATGGAACTCTTGCCTAAATCTTTTACTCATGTCTTGTTCCAATTTTATTTCAAAGTCTAATACTGTCGATCCTTTAGTAAAAGAGTATTGTCCATTCCCCATGACTATGCATTCTGATCTTTCTGATTTAGGATGAAGTCTATTTTCTCCCCTAAATCTTTGTATGGCCCTCCATTGTTCTAGGCTTATCATGGATACTTCAGCACCATTATCGATTCTTGTATGTAAGATTGTTACCTCTCCGAGTGACGTATGTCACGGAGAGGTTCTAAAATCGACAGACATGGGTGGGGGTGGGTGTGTGTGTGTGGCTGTTGTTATTGACTTACCCCAGGGGACCGCGTTCGCAGTTTCCGAATCGAAGCAAATGTGTTCGCTATTTCCGGACCGCATTCACAGTTCCCGGAAAATTCAAAACTTGAGGCTATCCACAATACAACTGGCCACTATTCCATCATCTGACTAGTCAATTGTCCATTCCACATGAACACTAATCTGTATTCATTGGCTTCTAACACCACCATCTTCTGGGCGTTGTTTTTGTCTATCCCACATAGACACCAGTCTGTACTTACTGGCTTCTAACACTACCATCTTCTGGTCATTGTCCATCCCACATAGACACCAGTCTGTACACACTGGCTTCTAACACCACCATCTTCTGGTCTTTGTTTTTGTCCATCCCACATGGACACCAGTCTGTACAACTGGATTCTACACCACCATCTTCTGGTCTCTATTTTTGTCCATCCCACATGGTCACCAGTCTGCACACCTGGCTTCTACTCCATCGTCATCGTTGGGTTTAAGACATTCGCGGCGATCAGCTAGGGTTACGAGAAACGTCTAGCCTCCCTAGGGTGGGTTATCCACCAAAGGTTTTCGCAATTGCGGTTGTTCTTCCTTTTAGCTGTAGTTCGACACGTTTATATACTACCTATTTGAGTATGGCGAAGCAACCGGCGTATGCTTCATTTCAAACGCCAATATTAGTCAAGTCTCTCAAGAATGTTTAATTGTTCTTTATCAACGCGATGTAACGCTCAATAAGGCGAACAACTAACGAGGAAAATATTTCATATTAATTATATTTATTTTAATATTTAAGATTATCTTGCTTCTCAACTCGAAATTAAAACGGAAAGAGTTAAAAAGCAGTCTATGTTTTAGTCTGGTGTGTCCGTCCGTTAGTGCACCGCGTTAGCAGTTCGCTTTGTTTTGTGGAAAGAAATTCTACAAAACCTTAATATTTGGTTTTCTCATAATGTATAATAATATATGGAAATATTTTTCGTAATTTCGATTCCTTTAGTGGTTTTGTAGCTATAAAGCTCCGTTTCATTTTGATATCCCAAGAATATTTTTTATAAGATTATTTGAAGTTATTATTATTTGAATTATTTTCTAACCCAAATCCAAATCGACATGAATCTCCCGCCAAACATTTCACCATCTCAAATTATTCTCTTATTTCTTTAACCCAAATCGACATTTGAATCTCCTGCGAAACACTTTCCCAGATGTACGTCACTTCCTCTTTCATTGCATAATTTTATTTCAGCATAAATTACACTAAGGCAGCAAATTAATTGCCTACGATAAATTAATTTATTACTTTAAAACTAGAATTTTATTCATTATAAAACTAACCTTTTCCTGAAGGTTTTGAACCGTTTAATTGAAATAATTTAAACTATTAGTGATGATCAATTGGCAAATATCGTAAATTAACCGATGTCAATACCAATTTAGTTAAAATCAATGAAACGAAAATATCAATATCAAACAATTATCCCCTGGAAAAGATATCAAGCTATTCTTCAATTTAAATTTCTCAGGTTAAGTTTCAAAAGAAGATGAATTTTATTATTTTCTGACACCAAAATTGGCAGCTTCTTTGCATAATTCCCGAAGTTTTTCTATTCCAAATTAGAAATATTAACGTTTTGTGATATTAAAGGAGAAATATAAATATAATTTTCGTTTCTTTTGAACTAGTTTCTATAAAGGAACTTTAATCAAATGGCCATTTGCATGAGTACACTTACCGATAATGGATTTTACTAATATAGACAATTACTGCGTCTTTTAATTAATATTTTATAAATACTACCTGAATATTTTTTGAAATATGAAAGATTATATTTTTATTTCAGATTAATGAGTTTAAAAAATTGGTATCCGTGTTTCAGTTAAGCTTTGATATTGACATCGGTTAATTTACGATATCGGCTAACGATGCTTGTCTGTTTATAACATTAAATCGGAACTTCAAGTGTCACTAGACAGTATATAACTTCAAAATCGAGAGTCAGGAACTTTAAATCAATCTCAACAGGATATCCGTGGTTAAACTTATCATTATATGTAATACTGTAAGATAATGTGACGAAGCGGCTCAGTGAACGTTTGGCAATGGCCTCAGAGTTTTGCTCGCGATGGTCAAGCTAAAATTTCTCTTAAAGTAGTAAATAAAGAACACTTGACGCAATCTTCTAAGGAGCTATTAGAAAAATAATATATTACGAACAAAAATGGTCTCACTTAGACCAAAAAAAAATATACTTAGCTTGAAAAATTATTATTTAAATCAAAGTAGAAAATTCAGTTAAGCAAAGGCTTAGGGCATTGCCGTTGGCAATGAAAATACGAGATTCCCGCGTACAAGACTCCCGGTAGTAGGGGAAATATGCCGTTCCCAGCACAAGTACAGTGGAAGGCAGGGGAGGAGGAGGAGTTGAGGAGTAGTTGAGGAGGAGGAGAAGTTGAGGAGGATTGTAAGATGGCGGGTGAGAAAACAAGATGGTGGATGAGACTAACCCTTTGGATTGACGCACCCCTCTCTCAGACCTGCAAGAGGGCGTTATTGATTGACGCACCCCGCTCTGGCACCTGAAAGGGGTGTTTTTGATTAACAGGTCAATGAAGCGTGTTCGATTCTCGGATGTAGAAGTACATACATTGGAGTATGAGGATAGGGTGAATTATGATTTAAGAAATAAACAGTATTTTAATATGTTAATTAGATTAAAATTTGAACCATTGCACCTGGTTTAATATGGTGTAATATGGAAGACCCAAAAAGAACCTTCTAGAAACAATGGAATGTTCTGGAATCGGAAAGAATATTCTAGATGGTCCGAGATGACCGACACTTCATTTTACATCCGAATTCGGCTTATATTGTAGGTAGTGTAAACTCAACATGATGCTTTGATGTGAAGACTCCCTCGAGTCTAAGAAATTTACTCCTCAGATAAAAAACCCAAACTGTATCTTAAACCAGAAGTGGATCATATTACAGCTCCCTAGAAGTACTGGACGATATAACATCGCCGTGCATCAGCATTGTCTCCTAGCACTGAAGAGAAAAGGGTATATGCGAAACGCAGCGGCGAATTTGTGAACTAAACCAGAGGAATGATTTTGGCGCGAAAGAAATTTTTAATAAGCGGGGCAAGCAAACGGAAGTAAGTGCAGCCAATGAGGAATGGTTTGAGAGAGAAGAACGCGGAAGGAAACAAGTTGTTCCGTCCATAGTGTTGGGTTGTGAATATAATAGTAGAAGTCCACTTTATTTTTCCGATTTAAAAAATAATTGGGGGTCTATAGGTATTTTTAAACGCTTGTGTTGAAAAGGAAATTAATATAGATTCAAATGATCAAAATGGCCTTCATCATGCTAGAATATTTTTAATTTATCCCTAGTACAGCACTGAGCTTCCACCGATCTAAAGGTTTTTAGTGGGGATAGTTGGACCGATTTTTTACTAATTAAAGGTATGTGCGTCGACATAGAAATTTGTTTTCCATTTTTAAGTGTGACAAATTTTTTCAATACTTTAACGTTTTCCGTTTGCGAAAGATGCTGGTCAATATTTTTCAGTTTTACAAAACGTTTTAGTCGCTCACGGTTAAGTGCTATTAATATCACATAAATCGTGTTCAGATGTGTCTTTCATTTGGACATGCGACGATTGTAATTAGTTACATTGATCCTAGGCGTTTTTCCTAATTAGCAAAAAAAAAAAAACATAAGCCATTCTAAATCAAAATTACTCTAATTAAACTAATCACGACACTAACGGCGGTCTGACAGCCATTACCATCAACCGGAACTTCCGTAGGTTAACCTAACTCAAGATCCGGGTTAATGGGAACACTATATTTGTAAAACTGAGTTATAGATGGCGGGCTTGGATGTCTTGGAAGAAAACGCTGTTTACAAAAGCATAACCTACGTCCAGTACTTATAGGGAGCTGTAATATGATTCACTTATGCTTAAACTATAGTAGCAGGTACAATCGTACACGAGGGGTTTGACACCCAATTTCCGAATGTATATATATGTTATAGCGTTTGACCACCCAGAATAGAGACTGGATATCACCTCGGTCGAGAAGTCAAGTTGACATGTTTGGTTAGGATGCACGTATTTTCGCCTTCTAGATGGTTCGAATGGAGGGGTCGGATACGTACTAATTCTACGTAACATGTTCTTTAAGTTATCAGTATATTTCGAACTGGTAACAGACCACCCAGTAATCAGGCTTGATTTCATTCGCGGTTTTTGGGTTTTTGGGGGAATCCCGATTGAAACCAGTGATTCATAGGTTTATGGTTTTTAATCCTACAATTCATACTAACTGTTTGAAGTTCTATTGTGATTTGGTGAAAATCCGTGAAAGGGTTAGAGGTTTTCATACTACATGTTAGACCCAGGGACATGGGCCATTTTCAATATTCTACTCACAACGACTTTTTCCGTCCAAGACGCAAGTCGAGTAGATTATTTTTTTAAAAAAAAAACTTTGAAATTAAAATTAAAAAATGGTTCTGGGTCGCGTCCCTATGGGTGACATGTCGTGGATAAGCGCACCGGATGATCATCCCATACAAATTGAAATAGAGGATGAGATAATTTTAGATGATGGAGAGGAAGTACTAAACTTCATTGTCGAAAACGATGGTGATGATGATGATGGGGGTGATTCCCTTGTCACATTTCCAATTCTCCATCCGGGAGATATAAAGTGAATTTTTTCCATTATTGTTTTCTTTTAGTATCAATAAGTAAGTTACCTTCTATATAATTAGCGCCGATCTCGGCGATTTTGATGAAGAAGTGGTATTGAACATAAATTGTGAAGGATACCGGCAAAAACATCCATATTTATACACCCCACCATTTGTAGCGCTAATTGATTTCGTTTAGCATCATGGATACCATCAGGATCCTACTCCTACCGAGTATGGCCACCTCTCTATCCAGGCGCTTTTAACAAGCCTGGAAGATCTAATTGCGGGGTACATACGCCCAAGGTGTGTGTTGAAAATATAGCTAGGTTTTAGATTATTTATTAATATATTTTGGGATTTCTCCCCCTTAGCCCGACTAGGGATATCAATGGGGCTTACCCCACCCCAGATGCTGGGCTCCCAGCACCTAACTGCGATGGATATGGGTATGATATATTAAAATTACTTAATCTTATTTACATTAATTACAATACACATATATCCACAAAAACATTTTTACCTCTTATTTATTGTTAACATTGTACAAAACGCCATATTCACGCTCATAATGAGGAGGCGGGATGCCCGCAACAGTTTACATGGGGGTGAGGACCACGTGCTCGCCACCCAGCTCGACAGGGCTTTAATCGAACAAGTCGGTGTTGCGATTAACCGCAGTGTGTGTGACAATTTAAGTTTAGCGTGTCAAGTTTAAAAAAAATAAAGAAAAAAAACATATGTAAAATAGACTATATATTGTTTAAATTTTTATTCGTCTCCTAAATTTTTATTTACAATTTCTTTGTGGTTATAAATCCACTCGGAAAATAATATACATTTAGATAGTGCGCATAAATACTTCTTATTATTGCGGACAGTTTTATGGGTAAGCATACATGTAATCATGGGTCCATCATCGTCGATTTCGTTGGCTTTGGGACACCCCACTCCATTCAAGTCTATAACTTCCCGATTAATAATGTTCAACAAAAAGAAACACTTTTCATCTTCTTTGCAGAATACGCGGTCGTAGCCTTGTACTGCAGATCGGAGGCACTCCCCGAGTTTTTCGTAGGGGGTTACCCCATAATCCCATCCCAGGCCGTGCAGGTTGTTTAGAAGCCACCTGTTCTGACGCACAGTGTCGTATGTAAGTTTTTTTTCGCTGTATGGGGGCGCGAAAGACCATGAGCCAACCCTCGGTGTTTTCTCTACTGTTGTAACGGCCACCTCCTTGGCTATTTGTTCCTGTTCAACTCCAACAATTCGCCCGGTAAGAAAATCAAAGTCAACGACCACGGATTTCTAAGCCTTGGTGGGGTAAAAAAAAAACACTGATATTTACGGTTCAAACTTTAACTTTAAAATAATAAGTACACAAAAACTATACTTACTTTGTACTTGGTGGCTGTTCCTTGCTCGTCGAACTTGAGTGAGATTGTGATGGTGGTTTAATTTGGGGTCCAGGCTATTTATACTATTTAACAAGATCATCATCCTAGCTTTGACTGTACATTATTGGTGTTTACGCCGTGGGTTTTTTCGGGAAGATTATTCTCGAACAATCTACAACTTTGACTGTACATTTTACGTCATGGCCTTAAACAACGTTAACCTGGGTTTTATAGTGAATTTTTCTAGAATAATCTAGCAACCTGGGTTCTATGGGGTATTTCTAATTTTCTGGAATGATCTAGAATATTCGGTAGAGCTAGGTTTTTATGGGGAAATATAAAAGTAGGGTTTTTTGGGGATTCTTTATTTACCCCCCCCCAAACATCATCTGGAGTTTCATACCCCCTTAACCATTTGATTAATACGGGAGAAATAATGGTTCAAATTTTAATCTAATTAACCTCATACTCCAATGTATGTACTTCTACATCCGAGAATCGAACACGCTTCATTGACCTGTCAATCAAAAATACCCCTTTCAGGTGCCAGAGCGAGGTGCGTCAATCAATAACGCCCTCTTGCAGGTCTGAGAGAGGGGTGCGTCAATCAAAAGGGTTAGTCTCATCCGCCATCTTGTTTTCTCACCCGCCATCTTACAATCCTCCTCAACATCTCCTCCTCCTCAACTCCTCCTCCTCCCCTGCCTTCCACTGTACCTGTGCTGGGAACGGCATATTTCCCCTACTCCCGGTCTCCCGTCAATGCCGAAAGGCGAAAGCTCGCGCAGCTAAAATTCCAGCTATTAGTAAAACAATATATTAAGAACAAAAATGGTCTCACTTAGCTTGAATTATACTTAGCTTGAAAAATTAATATTTAAATCAAAGTAGAAAATTCAGTTAAGCAAAGGCTTAGAGCATTGCCGTCGTCAGTACTCAGTCGGCAAGAAAATAGGAGCTTCCCGCGTACATAATATAAGACTCCCGTCTCCCGGTGAAACTGACGCGCCCCTAATAGCGCGGTCTTCTTCACAGCTGCAATCTCCCCTTAGTTTATTCTCAGTATCATCTTAAGCTTAAATTACGAGGTTACTAACCCGCAAGCCGCGAGAGCGCTCGGCATTCGAGGGATCAGGCAACTAGAGTAATACGATTCCCATTCTACACCCTCAGAAAGACTTTATTATTACAGAGCGGCTTTCCCTCGTCAACGAGAAGCGAACGACGTCCGAGGGATCAGGGACTGGCGTATTCCCCGGTATTACCTCTTTGGAGGTTTTAATGCCGTAAATTCGGGCGATATGCCTACAATCCGATTTTATATTGAAATAAAAACTGTAAAAGGTCATCCCGAGTGTATTTCCGCGTTATACGGCGTAATACGCTTCCCATATTGCCTGGTATCGGTGGGGATAAGACGTGTGTTTTTTGCTCTTTGATCTCGTGTTTAGCCTAGGCTTAGCTTAACTTTGAGTTTCCATTGAGAAACTTATAGCTTTGACTTGCAACATTCTTGCTTAATTCTCTCCTTGATGAAATGAAGCATTGTCTGCCAAATAGTGAATTTAGAGGAGCTGGAGAGAAACATGGTTAAATGATTTACTGTGGATTTTGCAAAATCTGTTCCACCTAACCAGCCAAGGCCTAAAGACAGCTGTCTCCGGGTCTTTTGGATTTGTGATAGTTGCGTGACGGATTTAATAACAATAAGGGAGACCATTGAAGATATAGATAACTTTAAAGAGGAATCCAAGACCTCTATCCAAAACCTTAACATATCCATCAAATCCATTAACCAAGAAATTATGGAGATAAAACAGCAATTACAGGAGATAACTAGCTCGACGAAGGAAATTCTGGACTCAAACCTCTGCAGCCAGCTTGAGGTACTTCAAAATAAAATGACAGTTATCCAAGAATCTACCGCTAATACTTTTGGACTTCTGGACGGGATATAAATCGTGCCCTGGTAAAGCCAGGCTTATCAGTAAACCCGTCTTCTAAACCGGGACCTGACTCTCATAACAAAGATACCCAAGCCATGTGGCATGCCCCTCCTTTATACCGGTGCCTTTTCAGGAGAAGTCATATACTAACATCCTGAATCGCAATACAGTTAAGGGACAAAAACCATACAACTAATCCCGAACCTAAAGCACAACAACCTCAGCCAACAGTGAACAAGCTCAACCTAGAAAATTGAAACGCCCTAATGGTATTGGTAAAATGCCGGAAGACCGTGTTACTTCTTGTAAAATTAAGGTTGCAACCAAACAGACGTATGACTATTTTATCGGAAATTGTTCGAGTAAGGCAAGTGAAGCTTTGATAAGAGATCACTTAATTGACTCTGGCATTACCGACGTTAGTATTCGGCAAACATATAAAATCAAAATTGGCAATACTGGTTTTAGAAATTTCATTATGAGAACAGATAGTGACGCTAAGAAATTATTAAATCCGCTACTATGGCCTTCCGGGGTCTCTTGTAGAAAACTATCCGGTAGTCACTCCCGTGAGGACTCTCCAAAGACCTGGGGTACAAACGATGATGCTAACTTACTAGTCTGGTCAAACTCACCTAAGTATACATATCAACTTACAAACTGTAATTCCGAGGTGTGCGTACAAGAAATATTGTTGCATCTAAACGACTTAAATATTGACTCACCAAAAGTCGGAATACTGGACTACTAATTTTAATATTGAGTGCAGTAGTAAATTTGACAGTGTCATTAGAGATGTACAAAATTGGCCGAACCCTCTACGGATCAAAAGAATATGGGCGATTCCTAGCCCAGAAATAAGTGATGTCAATAGTGACCTTGACAATACAGTATGACTAGACTCAGAAGGCTCTATCAACCAAGTCAAAGATAAAGCCGCCCATGGTCTTAAAATAGGTCATCTAAATATAAGAAGTATTAAGTACAAAATTCATGAAATTGAGTACTTATTAAGGGAGAACAATATTGACATCTTAGGTATCACAGAGACCTGGCTTAATGATACAATCCCTGATGTGGTTTGTTATATTGCCGGATATTCTTTCTGGAGACAAGACTGTGTAAAAAAGGGAGGTGGTGGAGTAGGGATTTTCTGCAAATCACATTTAGCAGTTAATCTAGTGAAAATCATACCTGAAAACCAGCCGGAGAACTCTGCTTTGGAATCCATTTGGATTGAGATGCTTTTTCGAAATTCGGGAAGGTTCTTTATAGGAATTGTTTATATACCGCCATTGGTCAATATGACTGATACCCTAGAGGACTTACAAAATTGCCTCTCCTGTTTAAATAGTAGTCCTAATACAGAGTTAATTCTATTAGGTGATACAAACTGCGATATTTTACCCAAAATTAAAACGGCAAAGACGAAATTACTAATGCAAGCTTTAAAAATTATAAACAAGTAAGTTACTAAGCCTACCAGAATAACTATCGACACTACAACTTTAATAGACCATATCTATACGAATTTTCCAATCCGAATTATTGGCAGCTTTGTGCAAACTTGTAGCGCCTCAGATCACGACCTCACCTGGATTATATGGAAGAAGTCCTGTCCAAAGATATCCAAAGTAATAAAATGTTCGGAACTTCAAGAATACCAATATGGACCTTCTAGTATCTAATATTCAACGGGACCTCAATGATCCCGAAAAAGGGCTTGAACTATTTTTACAAACAATTAACTTGCATTTAAACATCCATGCCCCTATTAGGAAAAAATATGTCCCTGAGAAAAGCAATCCCTGGCTAACGCCTTATATCAAGCATCAAATGCACTTACGAGATGTATGTAAAACAAAATCTAGGAACCCTTGTGTAGTAGAAATATTTGGCCCACTGTACAGGAATCAAAGGAACTTCGTGAACTCCTTGATATATAAGAGCAAAACTAGCTACTTTAAAAATTCTCTAACTCAGGACTCACTAAATCTACTTTCTGGAGGGTAATTAAACCGCGCATAAGTCATAAGTCGGATAAATTAATTATTTTTCTCAAGATAGGAACTGATACTATTGATTCTCCCTGAGATATAGTAAATGTATTAAATAAATATTATATAAATGTGGCTAGTGACCTACTAGAAAAAAATGACCTAGTGCCAGCTACCCTCCCTGTCTTACCTAAATCAATTCAATCAAATGCAGAGGATAAATGTAAACGGCTCTCAACTTTCCCGCCTGTTACTGAAAATGAAATATTTAATATGCTGAAACAATTGAAAATGAATAAGGCTAGTGGAATAGAGGATTTTGGTCCGGTAATATATAAGGGCCTAGCAGCAATAATTGCTAGACCATAAGCACTCTACAATGGAAAATTGCGAAGATCATTCCAGCTTTTAAATCTGGAGATAAAAGAAAACCCAAAAACTATAGACCGATCTCTATTCTGCCGATTTATCT
>JAEQBA010003351.1:0-17207 GCA_019434445.1 Phalangium opilio
TTTTCTTCTCTTTTAAGTTTAAGGATGTAACGGTATCCATTTTATTGGATACTTTATTACTTGACTATCGAATTTTACGATTCTAGTTTTTTAAGGGTCGTAAAGATATTTTGCTAATAGTTAATGGAACATGGATACTACATACCTATAACTAACGTATAGTGTAGTGTTTTCTTAAAAAACATAACAAGCTTGTTAACGGATTTTTATCTACAAAAAATATCTGTAAGAGTCTGTTCATACTATAACATGTAATGTTACACCAATTTAAATTTTTGATATTTAATTTCTCTAATGACTTTCTAATTAGGTTTTTAATGTATTTCCTTAATTTGATATTCCCTTACCCTGGCCACTTTTAAAGGTCAAAAGGGGTCAATGTAAAGACCACATCTTTAAGAATATTATTGTTTATAAACAAGTCAACTCTTTAATTTGGAAATTACGTTTCAAAACATTAATTAGGTTTTTTTAATGCATGTCCTTAATTTAATATTCCCTTACCCCTTTAAAAGGTGAAACGGGGTCAAAGTAAAGACCATATTATTGTTTATAAACAAGTCAACTCTTTAATTTGGAAATTACGCTTCAAAACATATTAATATCTTAACATCTTAACTTCTAACGCAGTAATGTTTAATAAACGTTGCAATTTTTGTAAACCAAAAAAAATTTGTTAAATTCCCTGACCTTTTGACGACAGAGATGTTTGTTGTACAACTTAAGAGGAAGCAAATATTACATACCCAAGACCTTTATATTTTACAAAGTGAATTTAAGCAACCTAACACAAATTCTAAAAGTATACAGGGTGTTTCTGATAAGTCTATCATAAATTAAACGGAATGTTCTTTGGGTGCACGATTTTGTGTCGAAAATGTAACTTCTATCTCCATTTTGTTTGCCATAAGGGACACCGTTTTCAAGTTAAGATTGGATGTCTATTTTACGGATGGCCCCTTAAATTTAATTAAAAAAGCGAAAAGCAATAATTTATAATTTAATTAAGGGGTCATCCCTAAAACAATCAAATCATAACTCGAAAACAGTGGCCCCTTAGGTCAAAATGCAGATAGAAGTTATGAAATTTTCGACTCAAAATTGATTTCCCAAAGAACATAATCCCCCTTAATTTAGGATTATGACAGACTTATCATAAACACCCTGTATAACAATCGTATCTTTTCACTACTACTTCTTCTTAGAGTTCGTCAATTTTCTTTAGGCTTAAAGAAGGGCCTCTCTGAGAGTCTGAATTCAATGCATTTATATTATACTTCTTTTATTCAAACACAAACACACACACCGCATCTAAGACGTATTATATAGCATTTTCTTTTCAGTTTATACTAGGCCTAGCTAGCTCTTATTATTCTTAAAACGAGAACCTAGCCGAACCCATAACACATAAAAAATATGATAGATCCCTCGACCCCTACAGTATACTTGTTGAGTTGTCAAGGGTATCGCAATTAGACAGACCCTAGAAGACGCTGGAGAGCAACACAAAACTAACACTCTTAAGAAAGAAAGAAAAAATAAAAACTGCCTAAAGATATAAAAGACAGTAGCCACGCCCAATTGCAAAAGGGACCCTTTTTTGAGGCCCCAGGCTCTAACGACAATACATCATCTTGAACAATTTTAGTTCGCACTTCCTATAATAATCCAACCAACACGTTTCATCATTATTACAATCTTCTGATACCGAGATATAACACCCCTAATTACACTCGATCAATTTAATCTTTGTCCCGAGGACACTCTCAAAGAATTAAATATTTTATTTACACCCAGTGCTCAGCATAAGTATATAATATAACTCCATAAGTATGAGTTCAAATTAATTAAGTATATTTGTTATGAATGAGCAAGGATTCTTTCAAAGGGTAAAGGTCAACGTCTCGTGACGGTATTTGTACAATAGGGTAATTATAAGACCGATGATTAGTGTGTGTTTAAAGGATGACCACTTAAATTTAATTAATAAACTGAAAGACAATTATTAAACGCTAATTTAATTAAGGGGTCATCCCTAAAACACTATAAATCATTACTTGTTTACGGTAATGGCATCATTCGATTCAAAATTGCAAACAGAACACAATGGAGTTCAGTAATAACCACCCATTTTTGGTACACGCTGTATTTTTCGCGAACGAAACAGAAATAATGATAACCTACTCTCTAGGTTCTAGGCAAATCATGCACAGTAGGCCATACCAGGGATAGATTTAATTTTAGAAGTTGGAATGGAGAATGGTTAATATTTACTTCAACCCGACTCATAGACTACCCAGTGTAGAGCCCCTCCCTCCAACACGAAACTAAAAGTTCAAATTATCTTATTGGCTCGCTTAAACTACGTTTTGATGAAGTTGCTGGCGGGGACGGCGAAAAATACGTAGCTCCCTTTTACCTCTGTCGTTATGACCCGCCTCTTCTTTCATACCCCCCCCCTGGCCCGGGAATTTGACGCGCGCCCAGGTATTACTCTGTTCTCCATTCCTACTTCTAAAATTAAATCTATCCCTGACCATACCTTTAATATATTAATTTTAAAACAATATATTTTTTCTTGTCTAAATTAATTATGCATAGACGTGAAATTTATTGTTTTCATTATTTAATTCAACTATCCTCTACATTCTAAGAGTAGACCCAACAAAAAATCATTAGGAAAGTTCTCTTATCCTTTCTCGCGCTTTTTCATTAAAGTTGGTTGCAATAAAATCATGATAAAACGAATAACGCCATTAAAACAAACACGCTTTTTAGTACAGCGCAATTACTTTCCATCCCAATTCAGTTCCAAACTGTATCGTGAATAGAGTTCAAGCTATAACGGCTTACACGAAAGACACCACACTTTAACTTCGCATTCATTAACAAACTCTTAACGAACAGATGGTGATGGGGGTAGTTGTAAGATGAGAACACATATCCTTACGGAAAAGACAAAGGCCCTTTTGCATATTGGATGGGTGGGTGTGGGCTCGGTCTATAACGAGAGTTACGAGACGACGAGACTTGAGGCGATAAAAACGGAAGGGGACATTGTTCCCCCTTACGATGGGGTCTAGAAGAATTCCGGGGTTGACGGGATGTAAATTAGATGCCAATTTGAACAACGTCTAGTTAAGGGAGCATGGTTCAAGACGCGCGCGAGAACAAAAAAGTAAAATAAAAACATCAAAGGAAGATTGTGATTCGAGAATCAGCTAGGGAGCGACCCACCGTCTTGTAATGCTGAATTGGGAACTCAAGACAACTTTAAAGACAAGTTACCAATTCTTGGACAGCGATAAGTCCGGACACAGCTTGGCCAGTGGTCAATAGACAGTTTTTCAAAAGTCGGGGGTAAAAATGGAGCCTGGTTTTACCACTTAAGACATACCAGTGGTGGATATGTAGACAAAAAAGACCCAAATTAACAGGGTCTATTCCTCGAAATGGTCGACTTTAAACCATAAGTTCATTAGATATGTTCCATAAGTTTGTCACTGGTTACCTAGAGCTTGTAAAGCGACACCTGGTTTTTGACGCTGTCAAAGGCTTAGTAATGCAGACTAAATAGGGCCTAGATGGAAGTCCTGCAAAACAAACCGAGTGTAGCACTTCAATTCTCGCTTGTCGTTCTACTAGAACTAGCTCGATCTGTAAGTCTCTCAGTAGCATTACGAAGTATAGGTAGTGTCATACTTATGGATGGAACATATCACTTATAAACTTATGTTTAAACTGTAAAAACATTGATTAAAAGTCAAGAAAATCTCTCAAAGTCCTTTCACTTCAACTATAATGATAAAAATTCAAGACCACGTGCGTCTTTTGCAACCTCTCTCGCGATTAGAATCGGTATAGTTCCTCCTGACACTCTGGATACACTATTTCCTATTCCAACCGCTAGAGTCGCCAGCCGCTCAAACCTCTCGAGTTCCAGAGAAGTACGCGGCCAAAACTAGACTCTTCGTACGTAGGGAAAAGAGAGAAAGAGAGAGAGGAGAGACGAAAGAGTCTGTTCTCGACGATGAGAGACTTTTAAACAAGCACCAGAATCCGTGGAAAGCGGACGCGTGTACTTCGTCTCTAATGTTCCGCTCGTTAGATCGTTGTAAAGTACATTACATTCTTACCTTAACTGTCCGGCAGTGAAGCTTCGCTAAAACCTCTTTACGAGGATAATACCAGTTTTCATCGGGGATAGGGGGATGACCGCTCGTACGTCAAGCTCGCTCGACCTCTAAGTGACCCCCTTACCAACACCACAACACCAAGTTGTTCAACTGTCCAGCCCAAGCAATTTTGTGTGGTTTGGCTACCTGTGGATCGGTTTAGAACTCTGTACGGTTTTCCTAAGCCTAAATCAACAAAGGTTGTTGTTTTTTTTTAAGAAGATAACAAGTAATGACATTTATTTGACAACCCCAACAGGAGTGTTACAATAAAAAAAATGTTGTCACAGTTAATTTAAGTTGTTACATCGCAACACTTGGTGAATAATTTGTTTATTTTATTTGAAAAATGGAGACTGTCGCGAGGAAAAGCTTTTGGATTTGCTCGGTTATTTTGTTAGTTTTATTTTTATGTCAAGTTGAATTGTCGCGGGGTGAAAGAATAGTCGGAGGACATAGGAGGGATCGACTTGGTACTTCAAACATGGATAAACGTAAGTACTTGTTAATCTTTATAGTTGTTTTTTTGTTTCTATAGAGTTACTGATGCCAGGGTTAATGCTTTCTAAAGAAGCAATTTATGTTTAATTCCATAGTTCAAGTATAGTGAAAGCACTTGAATAAAAAAAAATGGTTCCAATGAATTAACTAAACTAGTACAGGGTGTTTCTATTAAGTCTGCCATAGATTAAGGGGTGTTGTGTTCTTTGCGTCAAATTGAGTGGAAAGTACATGCCAAAGAACATGTAGGGGGGGTCTATGGGCTCCCATACAAGTAAATTGATACGAATATGATGTAATTATAATCAGCTTTACTTTACCAGCGTACGGACACTTCCCTATATTAACCTTCTAAGATTGAAGACTACTGAATGATGATATGTCTTACCACAGATGTGTTATGACTATTACCTTAATTGTTTTAGGGGCCATCATCAATGTTTGGGAGCCCATATTTATCCGTAATTAAATGTTATAGATACCCAATGCATATGTTCTTTGAGATGCACTTTCCACTCTCAGTTTGACCCCCAAAAACGCATGAACTCACAATTAATTTCTGGCTGGCAGATTTATCAAAAACACCCTGTTGATCACTTTATTACGCCATCCATGTTTTCCCATGATCCCTTGCGATACATATACATATACACAAAGTAACAACAAGAGTCCACACATACACACAAAAAAAAAGATTTCCTAAAAAAATAATAATAAAAAGTATATATTTTAAAAGCGAAATGCTTTCATCTCATCTTCCGCATCTTCTCCACTTCTTTTTCCAACGAAAAGAAGCTGAAGAGCGAGAGAGGATGAGATCTTAGAGAGAGATGGAGATGCGGAGAAAATGACTCCCAGGCGGTCGACTCTCTCGTTTTCTCTCTCTCTTTACACGAAACGGCACTTTTGCAAATGGACCAAAACTACTTAAAATGAGTTACTCTTCCTTGCAACGTTACACTACGTATCCTCCTTCTCCTCTGGCATCCATTTTCAAAATATTGTCTCTATAAAAAGAAAAATAACAGAAAAATCGTATTTAGACAATCCATTTATAATATTTTTGAACCAAAAAAGATGAAGTAACGAAAATGGTTGGAAAATGTGAGACCAGATAGGTGTGTGTCTATCAAGGAATGAAATATTACCAGTATTCCATAACGGCCTGTTAGGTTTAATGTCTTAACTCGTACACTTATTTCAAGCTTCTTATATAAAGTATGATGCCTGCATACAGTTTTTAGAACCTAATATATTTTAAGAGTGTTCAGTAAAGGGTTTTTAAAAAAAGAGCAAAGCGGCTTATAGCTTGGTCGTTATTTAAGGTTTTTTTATATATATATACGTTATTAAGGTGGGATACTTTAAAAGAGAAAAGATGACTTAGGAGATATGGGAGATATCAGGAGACGTGAGGAAGATACAGGTTTAATGGCCCTCAGTTTGAACGCAGTTGAGTATAGTTTATGAGACTTGAAAAGAATGGGTTATGGTTTTTTATTTTTGGGTTTTTTCTTTTCTTTCATAATTTCTGGGCGTTTTTTCTTCTTTTTTTTTTAATAAAAACTTAACAGTTTAGTAATAAATTTTTTAATGAATGTTTGAAAAATATGTCCTTCCAACCTTTATGGATGGTTATATTAATTAAACTCGAGTTCTACTAGACTTAATTGGACTTTATAATTACTTTCATGTAGTTAACTTTAGAATATTTAATGAAAAACAGCCGTTGTAACTTATACTATGGATTAAAATACAGTGTGTTAATTGGTTCTAAGGGTCATTTTGAGTTGAAAATCTTCTATATGACATTTTGTTTTAAGGGCCAAACTAAACAGAGTGTTTTTACGGATTAAATTACAACCGTTTTTCAATTTCATTTATGTTAAATTTATGGGGTCTTCCCTAAAACACCCCATTCATAACTTGTTAATGGTCTCCCTTATGGCAAAATATCATAGAAGTTACTTTAATTTTCGACTCAGAAATCGCCAATATTGTAATCACTGCACTTCGGTCTATTACGACCATTTTTGAAACACCCTGTATATCTACAACCATTTTACTAAAATTAAAATTTAAACTGGAGTTCTAGACTTAATTGAACTTTATAATTACTACCCCGTAATTAAATTTTCAATATTTAAATATATGATAAACATCTAGCTATTTTAGCATAAGCATTTTGGTTAAATTGTTTTAAGACCATGGCCAACCGAAATGTGTTTCAATTGGCTAACTGCAAACGCTTATCCATATAAAGTGATTCTTGGTGGGTAAAATTTAGGGCCGAATTATGTTTAAAGCACCAAACATTAGCGGGCCGCGTGCTAACGACTAATACCTCTACCTTATAATCCGCGCCGGCTTCGGTTGTGTGTGTTAAGCCTAACCCCTAAAACTGAACAAACGCATGCCAAGTTAGCAGCAAAAGTGCTTCAATTTAATTAAGAACCTAAATCTTCCCGCTGCAGGCTGCATCCCATTTTCTATGTAAAATAGGCCTAAACTTTCCATCCAATCTAAGCCTTGGTCACTAAAATCCTCGTAAATTAACGAATGGGAAGTGTGTGTAGTGAAGGGGGAGGAGCAGCTCAATCGAATGATTTTCAGAGTTGATTTGCGGGGAAGTCGACCGAAAGGAGCGTCCTATACAGGATTAATTACCACTCTTTTAATTAGAAAGCTACTTGGGTTTGGGTACGATTACGATAGGGGGTAGAAGGAATAGGAAGAGAAGGCCCGGCTATGCTTGGAATGGAAGAAAATTAGTTCCGGAGAAGCCCTTCTTAGATTGGGTACCAACAACACTAGTGGTCATGGACCTCAGCTGAAACCCTAGCTTTCTTTCCATCCATGCATGGGAGTGTTTAGAATTTAGTACCCACATGTACTCTTTCTTATCTAAAAGTCTGTAATTGCGAAGTAGGTCAAAATGAATTCCAATTGGGGTCAAAGTTCGAGGTAGAATTTAGGAAGGAATCTTTATTTCAATCTTTGGAGAGTGTATAATAGACTATTCCATTACTTGCACAGAAATTAGCACAAAGGTGAGAGGTCGCCTACTTGGGCTATTTCCCAGCTAGCGCTAACCAATAGAGAGCTTTCAGATGGGATAGTAGTACGTCACAGCCTCCCCCAAGTCTTACCGCTGTTCTGGTAGCCATATTGGGTGGGTGGTCTCAGATTCATTCCTGTTTTAAAACCACCAATATGGCAGCGTAAATTATGTCACGAGACTCAGCTCCTCCTCCAACTGAAAGCTCTCTATAGGCAACGTCAGACTGAGCCCGAGTTCACAACACGGAGAGGGAGGTTAGGCAACTCGCGGTGCTTCTTGGCGCCAGGGAAATGACCCAAGAAGGTGACCTCTGACCTCCCCTATAGTCTTTGCTTCTCTTCTGGAAATAATGGAAAGGTCTATTGAGTGCCATTTTTACCCTCATATCTAGAAGTTCATAACTTCGAAGTAGGCCAAAATAAAGTGAATTGTGAGAGCAAATACTGCGTCAGAGTTTGAAGAAAGGACCACGAGAATTCAGCTCGCAATTGGCGAACAATGAACAGTGTCAAAAATAGACGGGGACAATACGTGAACCCTCAAAGAAATCCCAGTGCGTACGATAATGTAACAATAAAATATACCCAACAGAAGAAATGAAAAAACATTCTATGGCCTTTGAACTTCCCAGACACCATGGAGAATAGAACCCACCATCATACAATTTTTGGGATAGGAACTTTATACTATACGTTTATCACTTTAACTTTAACCACGCCTCATTTGGTTTTGGAGTAATCTTTCCACCTTTCCTTCTAAAGCAAAGTTAACTTGAAATCCTCCTCTTCACTGTCGTACATGAAAAAGGAGTTCCGATTTTGCCAGAAAACCGTCGGAAACTCAGCGTGAGGCTATTGTGTAAAGTGGCAACTTTGACGTTTATTTTCGCGCCAAAAAAGGGGGAGAGAAGGTATTTGTTGTTACCAACAACAAAGCACGTGCACGGAAAAAGCTCGAGAACCCGCCAAAAAAAAATCTTTTACAATTTCTGCTAAGCCTTTGCAATATAAATTTCACATAAATTTAACTGAATTTTGCGTATGAAATGATATGGCCCCTGAATTTAATACCAAGAAAAGGCCCACACCCTGGTTTATATTTATATATATAAAAAAAATCTTTCCAGGGTGTGAGTTTGATGAAGCACAGACGTCCCACCATCAGGGTTTCGGCTCATTGCTTCGTATATCGCTTTTCAATTGTTAACAAGCAAAATAGAACTAACACTATTAAAGGCTACTCAATGGTTATTCCAAACATTCTAATAGAACCTACAACATTACTTCGATTTGAATAAATAATACATCACCTAAGCCTTGGTGGTCCCGAGTTAGCCCTTGGTTCCCATCCCTTATTGTCAATAGAGGGTTAACAGTTAGCTCCAAACCACAATACCAACACCCGGAGTTTGCAATACACTTAAACGTAACCTTCATAAGAAAACGATGTTTACATTAATGCAACCTCAAGTTGCGCATCGTTTTTAACTCAACTCGAGAGTTGCCATGAAGTTAAGTCGTGAGAACTGACATAAGTATTTAGGTTACAAAAAAAATTATTCTCAAAATTGGTATTGAATTACATGTACGACTTTTCTTCTTACCCGGGATTTTTGGATGTCAAGAAAATAGGCTTAAAATGTCAAATTTTATTTAGAGGATTTAGTTGGATATAAATTCACGGTTTTGGCTTCTAGAGGAACCACCACCAATAAGAGACGAAGAGAACATGCATGGGCCCTTCCGAATTTCCTATCTCTACACAATCAACCCCAATAAGTATATAAGAAATTCCAAGCGCAAAGGAGAAGGAAAAAAACTGTTCAAATAAAAACGTTTTCGCTTATCTAAATAGCAGATCAGTTTGCTTTTGGTAAAGTCAAAAAAAGAGAAGAGTACCCTTAGTACTTCTTAGGGGGAGGGGGGGGGTTCTTATACGTCCCACGCTTGCTCGATGTATCCCTAAGATAACACTAGTAATTTTAAAGCTAAGAATGAAGCAAAGTGAAAAGCAGGGATGTACAAAAGAATGATAAAGATTAAACATCTACTAAGGCCTACAAGTTCAAATAGAAGAAGACTAGAAAAGGATCTAAAAGATACCGCTCCACTATTGGTTTTTAAAATGCCAATAAAAGTTTAAACTAAATAGAAATAGACGATCCTCGAAATAATCAAGGTTAATTCTAAAATTTCTAAGTCGTGATCATTCGGTTCCAATCCTGCATGCGGGAGATGCTACTGGGAACCCTGAAGGTCATGAGGTTACAGTCACGTGACATGGCCCAATCACTACTCCAGGAAATAGCATCACTACTTCTTTAAAATATAGTTCCCTCTACAATGTACATCACTTAAAACAATCATGGATGACACTTATATTTACCAATCTTTTTAAATTTAAGACTCCGGTCCTAATTACTAACGCAATGCGAGGCATTGTGGGATGCTTAAAAAAAACGTTAGACAACCCGCTTGAAAATAGTTATAACTTTGGTTAAACATACTTCTGTTAAAACTTGCAACTTTAAAGGTTCTATACCGTTAAAAAATAATAAAACTGTCAAGGAATTGTAGTTGGGCCTAAACTTATTTTGGGAGTGAGAAATTTCGTGCGAGGGTCTTCGCAGCGTGATCTTTATTGGTAGGTGTTGGCGAATTTACGATTTTTCTGTTGCCTAGAGCAAAAAGAAACCATGTCCATATACCATACAACTAAACAAGGTCGTATATCACTCAAACCGTTAACTATAACCAAACAAAGTAAGACTAAATAAACGAGAGATGTGTATGTGTATGTGCGAACGGGGCCCGTTTAAAGACTAGCCTTTCAGTTCCGCGAAACGGACAAGGATGATATCCTTCGCTTGATGGAGCGTCAACGACGGGTGGTCCCTTTTGGGAAGAAGAAACTCTTTTTCATGTACATCAGGGAAAACGCCCGTACCTTTACTGGTTCCGGAGGCCGTTTTAACGAAATAATGCCTGGCTGGCTGAAACCATCGTCCCCTATTACCCCTGGTGTCCCGTATACCTGTAGCAACCAACACCCAAGGAACAGTTAACAAACGTAGCCAAGCCTTGGTCTTGGGTTTAAAGGGTTTTAGATGGCAGGCTCTTGGGGCCAACGAACGTTCAACAAAAAAGGGCGAGCTCGTAAAATCTTTTAAATCTTCTTCCCTGATGGTGAACAAAGCGAGAACGATCCTTTGACGACTTTCGTTGCCAAGGCTTAAAATTCCAAACTTTGTATATTCAAAATATACTTCCTAAAGGATTCCGTAAAATTTAAACTATCTTTTACAGAAGAAAACTTGATTCGGGGATTCTATAGAGAGCTTTCAGATGGGATAGTAGTACGTCACACCCTTCCAAGTCTTACCGCTGGTCTGGTAGCCATATTGGGTGGGTGGCCTCAGCTTAATTCCTGTTTTAAACCCAAAAATATGGCAGCGTAAATTATGTCACGAGACTCAGCTCCTCCTCCAACTGAAAACTCGATTCAGGGATTCTAAAGAGAGCTTTCAGATGGGATAGTAGTACGTCACACCCTCCCAAGTCTCACCGCTGGTCTGGTAGCCATATTGGGTGGTCTCAGCTTCATTCCTATGGCAGCGTAAATTATGTCACGAGACTCAGCTCCTCCTCCAACTGAAAACTCTCTATTGCAAGTCAACGATTCTCTACCGCGTATTTGAGATTAAGTTTTATTTATTTGAGAGTCCAGAGTAGAAGGGTATAGTTTTGATGAGGAAAAATTAAGTCATTTACATAACAAGAACAAACAGAGCCATCTGACATCAATCTACTTAACGCGCTTCATTCGCAAAAACAATGGCCTCATTTGCTAAGTACAAAAATCCACCACGAATCTTGGCTCAATGAAAAACAGATGTCTTACGTCAAGCAACTCTTAACAACCCAAAATACAAAGAGTGTTGAAAGTGAACGTAAAATACCCGCCAATTATATACAGTATATAAAGAACTAGTGGGATTTGAAAATACTTGGAAATTTAGGCTTATGTAAATTCCAACAAAAATTTACGCATAAATATAAGGATTACCGCTTAATCCTTATCGTTATTTATTCCCATAAAAATGGCTGGTTTCTTTTTATAATTCTTTTTTTTTCTTTTTCAAGTATTTTCTGTGAGACGGGGATATCCCCGGGCCTTTGAGATTTGATTGCATCAATTTAAGGACCCGGGTATCTTGTCTAAATGATTCCCATAGCTACTTTTTATTCAGTTCAAGTCACCAGGTACCTCAAATAGTAATAAATACCCCGGGCCAAAACCTACCTCCATAATTCTTGTTAAGCCTAACGTTGAAAAATAGAAACAAGTTATTTTTTTTCTTTTCTTTTCTTTCTAAAATCGCTTGCTGCAGTGATAGGGCTAAAATATTACACAAAAAGGCGCAAAAAACCTTTACCGCCTACGTATTTTCCCAATGACTATGATGTCTACAAAATGGTACGGGAGAACCCAAGTTGAATTTGGTGCTAAGGCTTGGTGGGTAGTCACTGTCTAGTTGACTTTTTGATGATATAGCACTCGTCAAGATTGATCAGTGAAGGGTAATTTTCGTTTTGGCGCGAGAAAGAAGGTGGTGGAAAGGAGGACGATGAGCGGGCGCGTGAGTCTGTCTAATCACGCGTACACGCCACGCCCAAAAATCGTCTGCTAAAGTCTACCTTACGTAAGGGAACTTTTTCCTCTGGCTTAGTTTTATCACTAACTTTTACTTTTCTCGGTCGGTCAATAGTTACCTCCCAAGCTATCATCGACTTCGGTAGATATCCTACCACCACCACCACCACCGTTTCCATTTGGCTGTTAGTTCGCTTGATTACTTTTCGGGTGTTGGTTTTTAACCTATCCATTAGAAAGAAGTGTAAGAAGGTGTTATCAGAAGTAGATAGAGAGAGATATTGTCATAGAAGGGGAATAATTAGTCTGCTAAGTCAGGGAATTCGAACAAAGTCAGGGAAATTGATTTTAGAAGGGAATATTTCTTGGGTTTACGAAAATTTTATGGCGTTGAACGATACATTAAATATGTGAATAGACTGCTGAATAGACAAATTCTTTAATTACAAACAGAGAAACCAACACACAGGGGTGAGGTTGCCATTGGGGTATCGTCCCTCTCGCCAAGAAGCTCCACCAGAGGCAGTGCGAGTTGGTTACAATGGTTAGCCTGGTGTAGTGAAGTCGGGCTCCAATGGCTGTGTGTTGGTTTCTCTTTTTGTAATAAACGAATTTGTCTATATTTGATTCTTCCGCATTTAAATTAAGATTGCTTCTCATTGAAATACCCATATTTAGACAATTTCCTTTTGATATCTAATGGCATTCCCTTGCGTACGTCTTTGTTATTTAGCCTTGTTAAAAATCAGTACCCCCCGAATCTCCTACATTAACCAACAAAACCGAAAGTCGTAGTAGACCCGGCATGCTGTTACTTCCAAATCCGTACAACAAACATGGGAGACAAAGATGGATTATCGGATTATCCCTTCGCTGTATAACAGGGCCCTTATAAGGTCTCTTCTGGGATTGGTACGGTGGGTCCACGCATATATATATATCTAGCTACTTAATAGGTCCCCTCCATAGCCCACCTTCCTCCAGCTATACAGGGTGTGTGGTTGTGGACATTGTTTTAGGTGGCAATAAATGTTTGGGAGCCCATATCACCTTGTAGACCCCAACATGTTCTTTCACAATTTACACTCAGCCTAACCCAAAGAACAAACAAACACTTTAAATTATAGCACCAGACTTATCAGAAACACCCTGTATGTTATAACACATAAGCTCATCATATATTACAAAGAAGAACCCGACTAGAAAACTCTTGAAACTTTTGGATGCTGCTAGCTGGTACCTTGGTAATAAATCATCGTTTATATGTCGTGCTACGATACAATTCCTGAATTTATTCATTACTTCCATGAGGTGTTATTATCTATAAGTAAACCAATAAGAAAGCTACGATCTTCAGTACTAAATAGAAGCCTTTATAATATATTCATGGGCTTACATAGATACATTCACTAGGGGTTAGAAAAAGCACATCAGAAAGAAAAGAAGAGAAAAAAACAGATTAGGTCCTACTACCCCGGGAGCGAAAAGAATTCAAGAAGGTAGACTAATGCAAGCAACCAGCCAACCAATTCTTCTGGGGCAATTAAAATACCTCTCCCAAGTCATATGTATACAGTCGATCACTATTGATTTCTACTCCACGGTACATTCTTCTTAGCTATACATCCATTCTCGCGTGCAAAGATCCATCTTCGCACGCGCTAAAGGAAATAGGCGCGAAAAAAAAGGCGGGATTTCCAAAAGCTCGAGACGCAACTTTACAAAAGGTGAAAGTGAGAACACTCTCAAAGTTAGAAAGAAAAGGTCCATATTGAAACACCCAATGTTTGCTATACCTATTATTGATATAAAAGAATGGGAATACCTATTACGGTATGGCATACTCCGATTGAGTTATAAGATATAAGCAATCGTCAAAAATATATTGGCCGTAACAGGGGAAAATGAAGATTTTCTTTATTTTTTATTTTTTTATTTTTTTGGTTTCCCGCCTTTCTTTCCCGCCTTTTTTCAGTTCAGCATCAAGCAAAGCGTAAGTGATAATGGTGGCCAGCTGTTGACGCGAGTTTTTTGGTATTATTCGACTTCCCCCCTCCGTCTTTATTTCTTTGCTGGGGCATATGCCCCCCTTTAATGTCTTCCCATGGGAGAGGGGGTGGATTCCCCCCCCTCTTTTCTAAGTCCTTAGAGAACGGAATAAAAAGGCTTAGGTAATAAATTAGACTAATGGTCAGAACAATTCAATATTATTCCGAAGTATGGGCAGTAACGAGTGTGCATTGATCAGGGACAGACGTTTAAACTATTAAGATAGTTTAATTAATTTAATTCAAATTAAGTCTTAACTTTCAATTATCCGTAGAACGCGATAACTTCCAAAATTAGTATGCGCAGTAGGGGCTGTGCAATGATCAGGGACAGACGTTAAAACTATTTTAGATGGTTTAATTAATTTAATTCAAATTAAGTCTAACTTTTAACTATCCGTAGAACGCGTTAAATTTAAAAGAATGTGCAGTAGGGGCTGCGCAATGATCAGGGACAGACGTTTAATTTATTTCAAATTAAGTCTAACTTTTAATAATCCGTAGAACGCGATAACTTCCAAATTAAGTATGCGCAGCAGGGGCTGCGCAATGATCAGGGACAGACGTTGAAACTATTTTAGATGGTTTAATTAATTTAATTCAATTCAATTTAATTCAAATTAAGTATACCTTTTAAAAATATATTAATATATTCGACGAACTACGCCAATAAATTCCCTTTAGGAGTCTAGAGTTGCCGGCCGGTTACGAAATAGTGGACTCAAACTATATAATGTACGCAAATTCGTTCCAAACTCCCATTATTTACGAATGCAAATGACCACCAGGATTTATTACATGACATTTTCTATACAGTCGGAAACAGAAATTTCACGCAAACCGGCCCGAAATATTTTAAGGAATGCATATAATATTCATTTCCTGCTACTGGTAACGTTTAATATATATATATACATATATACAACGGTCAAAGTTTATAGGTCAAAAGGTATACATGTATGTACTATATACGTAAGAAAAGTTGTTTTAAAAAACGTTACGAAATTTGAGAATTAATATTGATAAGATGCATCAAGGATCAAAGAAAAATGCCGAATTTTGATAATAAACTATAATCGAGGGGCTAATAACTCTTAAAATATATTGTACATTGATTACGGGGTTATTATCACGGGGTTTCATCATAAGTTCATAAGATATGTTCCTGCCATAAGTTTGTCACTGGTTACAAACTGGAGCTTGTCATGAAGTGAATGAGGTAGGTCATAGATTCTGGTGAGGCTTAGTATAGACTAAATAGGAGCAGATGGAAGTCCTGCAAAACTAACCGAGTGTAGTACTTCAATTCTCGCTTGTCGTTCTGCTAGAACTAGCTCGAGATGTAAGTCTCTAGCATTACATTACATACTTATGGTAGGAACATATCTTATAAACTTATGGTTTCATCAATTTAGTATTGTCAAGGGTACTGTTTTAAAGGTTTACGCGTAATTTCTTCAGTAAAGTCAAAAGGTGCGGCCTACAACGGTTAGTGGTTGGCCCCTCGGATATACGTTACGTACGCAAAAGCTAAGCCTAATCAATAAATGGCGGGAAATAGATTTTATATCGCGATTAAAATGTCGGAAAACCTGCATGCAGTATTGATAGTAATGACAATCGTATTACGTTACTGATTACTCGATTCAGTCTTAAATTACCCCATATTTAACCCAAATGTACTATTAAAACCCGCATTTACAGTTAAGCAAACTCAAACTGTATATAGAAAGGGACTAACAGCGGCCTCAATACCTTTAAGATATTAATCTCTATGGAAATTTAACACCGGGTGCCGCTTCCCTATTATTTTTCGTTCAAACTAATCTACTTTAATGCCATCTTCCTTGATCGATACGAGGATAATAATGCTACTACAAAAGTAAATGCACGTGCAATGACCGAGGCCCGAATTTAAGGGAAGCACTATGTATATGTATATTTAGGGCGGAGTTTTTGACTGGGAAAAACGTAATTTGGAAGTTTTTGAACTGTACCATCGATTTGCGTATACAGTACAGCTAGTTCCAGCTTTTGACATTTTGTCATTTATAGAGAGGTATACCCTGAAAATGGAGGATTCTCTTATTTTATATTTTATTGATTGCTTTGTTTAGGTTTTAACGATGCAAAGGCTTAAATGCCTATTCAGACTGAAGTCTAACGTCGGTCGCGTTGGTACGTTCATTTCCCTGTGCAGACGTTACAGCAGACGACTTAAAGGCCGACTTCCACCGAAAAGGGTTCTTACGAACTGAAGACCGTGCATCGATTCTTAACAATAGAGCGACCGTGCCAATTTTCGAGTCCCTACTGGGGCAAAATTTGGAGGGGTTCTTACGAACTGAAAACCTTGCTATGCGGGTTCTTACGAACTGAAGATAAACAATAGAAAGTCTCTTAAATATTTTATTCCCGATTTTTACGACCCTCTGAAGGAAAATATCTATTGTTTATCTTCAGTTCGTAAGAACCCCCGTATCAAGGTTTTCAGTTCGTAAGAACCCCTCACAGCGGGGATTCGAAAATCGGCACGATCGCTCCATTGTTACTCTCGATGCACGGTTTTCAGTTCGTAAGAACCCTTTTCGATGGAAGTCGGCCTTTAAAACAAGTCGAGTATTTTGTGATTTAATTTTAACCAAGACTTTGAATTTTAAAATCGTTGAATATAAAATGACAAATACCACGCCAATATCCCAAAACTTTTCATACATCGTCTGCTAAAGCGTAGCAGCTCACTCATTCACGCGTCAGTTAGGCATGATC
>JAEQBA010003352.1:0-17678 GCA_019434445.1 Phalangium opilio
TTCGATTCGAATTATTGTAAAATTAAAGGGTTCGATTCGAATTAATTGGAAAATAATGGGTTCGATTCGATTTATTGTAAAATTTAAGGGTTCATTCGAATTAATATTGTTAAAGTAATGGGGTTCATTCGAATTATTATAAAGGTTATGTCTAATTGAAATAAAGAATAAAAGACTGGTCATTTACCGGTACATCTGAACAACCACGTAACCGATATCAGAGCTACTTTCCTTACCTTTAATTACAATCATTATAAAAACTAGGGATTAACGCCGTTTAACACGTTCGCGGTCTCCACTAGGTTTGAACTTATTTCGATCATTGCCTTATGCTCAAATCGAAAACAATTGGGTCAAAACCACATACTACTGCTATAATTCTGCAAAATCTCCTTGTTTTTCGCCTACTTTTGAGAGCCCATAACGTCGCAACGGAGCGCTTTACCCCAAAACGTCATAGGACCTTTCGGACTCCTTTTGACCCAAGGAACATGCCTGTTAATTTGTGCCAGACATTCCAGAAACACCCTGTATAGATATAGATTAACGTATAAACGGTGTCCCTTAGGATATCATTGAAGTTACATATTGGACTCAAAATCATTTCCCATAGAACCATGCCACTGTAGTACTTCGGTCCTACAACCCTTTTTTAAACCATCCTATATATTCATCTGTAGATATATTAGAAAAATTTTGAGTGTCATCGTGAATTCATTTTAAATATCTTGAGTGTATTTGTCATTCAGATGATGCGGAGACGTCTGTTAGTGACAGATTATGACTCCCTGTTGGTTTGTATATAGGATTGCAACTTGTCGGCCTGAGTGTGGGAAGTTAAGACGTAACGTATGGCTGCTATAAAGCTTCTCTTCTTCTTTTGATTTCTTTATCCCTCACAATCCGTTTCGCTCACTCTAAGCCTTGGCCCTTTTTTTTTCTCGCAAACTCTGCACAAAAAGAATTTTAAATCGAAATTGATTCTTTCCCACTTGAGAGCTGTAACTTCTTCTTCTTCTTCTGTAGTTCTCAGAAAGTCGTCGTCGCTATGAAGGAAAGCTACAGGGAATGTTGAAAAAGACACCTCTCTCTCTGACAGTTTTGGATTTAACAGCCAAGGCTTAGGGAACTTTTACAAAACTTATAGTGTTTTTATTTTATACTCGTCCATTTCCCATGACACAAACGCTACTCCTGGACTCATATCTCTACTTGGTCTTACAAGGAATACATACAGCTAATAGGAACAATTGTGTAGCCATTTTCTCAACGTACCTAGTAAGACTGCGGATTTTGTGGCAAGAGCTACACTACTCATTAAGTGTGATGAATTTTTTCTGGCAAATAATCTTTCTCTCTGCGTCTTGCACTTTGCGCTCGTACATGTTCTCGCGTTGCTACCAACCATTGAAATCACAGTTAGAAAGAAGTCAGAAGGGTGTGTTCTTTTAGTCAAATTGAGTGGAACATGTCCAAGAACATGGGGTCTACGATATTTAGTTACTTAGATAAAGGTTTCCAAACATTGATTGGCCCCTAAAACAAGGAAATAGTCCCACATCTGGAGTAAGACGTATCATTCTGCAATAGTCTGCAATCTTAGAACGTTATTAAACCTTTATCTAGCAGAAGCGTACTATTAATAATTGGGTATAAATGTTCGTACGCTGGTACAAAGAAACGCTAATTACTCCACATGTGTTTGCAATCTATTTCCTTGTTTTATCATAGGAGCCAATCAATGTTTGGGAGCCCATATCTTCGTAACTAAATATTGTACAACGACTCCATGTTCTTTGGCACTTAACACTCAACTTGACCCAAAGAAAGCATGCCCCTTTAATTTATGGTAGACTTATCAGAAATACCCTGTATACCGCTAAAAAAGGGGTCACGTCCATACTCTATTTAACAACAACAAACTTGTCACCAGTTTCACTGTCACATTCCCTTTTAAAATGATACTCCTACTCACGGTTCCAAAAGTTTTCTAACCCGAAAAGATGAATTATATTTTAGCCAATTGTGTTGACTGGAAATTCGGTCCCATAAATCTTTTTAGCAACCGTACGGGAACGTTCGGTTAAGTTGTCAGAAAAAGGTTATATAGAACTTTCTTCTCTTCTCGGGTTAACTCAGTCTCACCTTATACGGTTGGTTATATAACTACAGGATGATAAATGCTTCTTTTCTATATATACGGTAAATAAATACCTTCGTATGTCTGTTACTCTATACCTTATACCACCAAATTTATCATTACGCTTCTCTGCACCTTCTAGATTAAGACAGGAATTCATACAGCTACTAGGAATCATTGTGCCCTTATATTTTCTATGCGGGTTTTGTGGGCCGGGCTTCTGACGTCTTTCTAACTTCAACCAATATATGAGAAAATAGGTTACTACATAATGATTCTTTTAGCTGTATGCATTCCTGATTACTAATAAATAAGGGCATAAGAACATATCTCTAAACACCAATAAACTCTGGAAGTTACTTGAATTTGGCTATAAAAAACCAAAGAGTTTATTCCAGTTTCAGAGAGAATTATTTTATGTTTAGCAAGAGGGATGGACTTTGCTTTTACGAAGAATTATTTTTATGTCAATGCTGTTGCTGTTAAGAAAAAGACCTTTTTAAATTCGTGCATTTTAAAATAAGATAAATTGATTTTTTGAGGAGAAATGTTTTTGTTTACGATAATTAAGACGTTTACCTGTATGTTTGTTTAAAACATAACTGAAATCGTCATTGAATCTGAAACTTTTGTTGCAACTTACAATATTGTAAACCCTCCATGTTTTCTTTTCTTCTTCTGTTTCGAGTTCAAAACATTCTTGAGTAAACTGTGGCCAACCTTTGGGACAGCGTCTCCTCCTCCTCCTCAAGCTATTATTTTCTATGCTCCGATTGAAATAAATAGAGAAATAAGCCGGTAGGTAAGGGGTCGGACAGAATTCCGTATCTGTACGGATGAAAATTCCCGAAATTTTGAAATATTTTTGTAGCAAAATCAACACAATCACTGAAAATGTTCAATCAAGTTTAAATTGAGTTAGAGTATACCCAAAGAGCACATCACCCAACATCACTCCCGAAGAAACCCTCCTATGACATCCGCCAAATATTAACAGTCCAACACCTTGCCTGAAAGGTACTTCACTATTTCTTTTTTTTTTTTCGATTCAAGAAGACTTTATCAAATAAATACGAAACGTCGTCCGCGAACTGCCTCGGTGTAGCTCTGGTGTGCCCTGGGATGGATAAAAAGGGAATTACTTTCTATAGGCTTGCTCGTGTATGGTTACTCTCTCCCGTGGTGGTGGTGGTGGTCTGGGTCGCCCCAGGTTTTCTTTTCCTTATTTCCTTATTCAATTCGTGTTTCGAACCCCAAGGGGATACTCCAGATGTAGGAAGGGAGCAGGTACCACTAAGAAGAAGCGATATCTAGTTTACTAGAGAGAAGGTATAAATTCGACACATTTCCAGCTTTATCTCCAGTCCAAACGTAGGTCCGGAGTTAATCCCCGGCTCTAAATTACAACCAGCATCTCATTGGTTCTTGAAAACTCACGTTATCGCGACGCGAATGACGAAAATTACGATTTTTCCGACTGAGGAGAGGCCTTCTTTTACTTCCCCCTTGTATTTTGAAAGGGGACTGGAGCTATGGCGTGCGAATACTTAAGCATCTTATATCTTCTCCCTAGTAAACTAGATATCGCTTCTAGGTACCACTGACTGCATGGAATACGTGGGGAAAAAAATAAAAGATAAGAAAATTGTTTACGATTTTGGGCTGTTACGCGTGTAGGTTGCGAAACGGAAAAAATTGCGTTTATTTATGTTTGTTTATACGTACTAAAATATACAGGCTGGAGGAATAAATGTATAAATAGCGTTTATATATGTTTTTTGTTGCTGCGAGATTAGGTACGTAGATTATGCGTTCTGTAATTTAAGTCACAGGCGAGCGGATGGAAACTGTTCTGGCGTATAACAAACGCGGCGGAATTTAACTCCTCTGTTTGCTCATTTGATTATAGACCATTTCATTACTTTCTATAGTCAAGCAAAGACCACAGGAATGAATGAGGTCACCTTCTTGGGTTATTTACCTCGCTCCAGGAAGCACCGCTAGAGGCAGCACGAGTCGGTTAGCCTCCCTCCACGTGTAGTAAACTCGGGTTCCGTCTTCATGGCGTTGACTCTTAGTTGGCGCGATGGCGGCTCCGTCCCTGTGCTTTGGTTTCACCAAGGATAGATTTAATTTTAGAAGTAGGAATGGAGAACGGTTAGTATTTACTTCAGTCCGACTCATAGCCCAGTATAGAGCCCCTCCCTCCAACACGTAACAAAAATTTTAAATTATCATTTTGGCTAACTTAAACTACGTTTTGATGACGTTGCTGACGGGGACGGCGAAAAATACGTAATTACTTTTCACCTCTGTCGCTATGACCCGCCTCTTCTTTCATACCCCTCCGTCCCGTGGAAGGGGGTCCGGGACTTTGACGCGCGCCCAGATTACTCTGTTCTCCATTCCTACTTCTAAAATTTAAAACTATCCCTGGTTTCACTCTAAGTAATTTAGGAAAGGTCTATTTGAGAGTTTAAGGAACTGACAGAAAAACGTGTTGCGAACTTGACGTTTCACATTGAATTTATTGGGCCTTTATGATATCTGCAACCCGTGCATTTGGCATTTTAGACCAAATTTCGAGCCAAATTTAGTTCAACTGTACAATAGTTTGAATGAATTATGTAACATTCACATTTAGTTAAGCTCTAGGGTCTTCGAACTATATTGGACGCTCCCCTTTTGTTACAAAAACTCCAATAACTTTAATCCAGGTAGCCATATCTTAAAATAGAAGGAAGGAAATAATTCGTTAGGTTGGGGCGCACGATACTCCAGTTTTTGCTCGCTACGTTAAAGTAGGCCTGATATGTTTTGTCTCTTTTTTTAATTTTCGTCCCTCATATTGCTGGTTTAACTTATAAAAGAGTATTATTCCTTACTCGTTGAGTTTAAGGCCGAGTTCCAGCCAAAAGTGTTCTATAGAACTGAGAACCAAGCACCGAGACTAACAATGGAGCGCCCGTGCCGATTTTTGTGCAATGTGGTTGGGTTCAGCGCGCTGCTTTCAGTGAGCTAGAACCCATCAAATTTTGCCCGAAAATCGAAATGAACGGCCACCCCATTGTTAGTCTGCTGCTTGATTTTCAGTTCCCTAAAAATCCTTTTCGGTGGAGCTCGGTCTTTAAAAGGTGAGACTAGAGATAAAAGCTAAATTTGGGACGAATTTATTCCCTCCTTTTGTTAAGATACGTGGCTCCCTGGTATATCGTTAAAATATTCCGACAGACTAAACACACCGCAACACGTCGTTCTCTAGTCGTTGTTGTACGATGGCAGCCTTTGGCAGGACTGTGTTTAACGCCCTTATTGAAAGCCAATGCTAGTTTTTTCTTATAAAAACTGAGTTTTAAAAGAATAGTTCTCTGAAAAATAAATGGTCCCTTTTTCCCAAATCTCAAATTTATGTGGAACCAGGGATAGATAGACTTTTTTAAGACGGAATGGGTAACAGGGTTATTCGGGTGCGCGTCCAAGTCCACTACCCCCTTACCCGTGGCAGAGGGATATAAAAGAAGAGGCGGGTCTTATTTTCGTTATGGCGTTGCATGTATATCCGGGTCAAATAAACGTCGTCTGCCCCTTCGTCTGCCATGTTGGAATGGGCTCGGAGCCTCGGATTGTAATTTTTGAAATAACATTGTTTAAAAATGGAAGTTACGCTAGACATAGGGCTTGCAAGTGAAAAAAACGGGGAAGACCCAAGAGTAAAAGTCTTCATAGATATTACAACACGAACAGGTTTTAACCAAACACTAAGCTCACAAACCTCCTGCCCATTCACTAAGCCTTGGTTAACTTCATCAAATTCGTTTACAAAATCATGAGGATAGTAGACATGCTTGGCTTAAGAAAGAATTAGCGAACACTTTTCACCCTTACAGATGTACTCCAAATCCAAAACACCGGCACCAAATTCACTAACTACCTTCTTAATTGCTATTAAAAACAATTCCCGAATAATTACCGGACCCTCGCATTTAGACGGCTCCATTTTGAGCCCCTGTGAAGACGCTTATCTGTACAACCATAGCCCACTCGATCCGCGCTCCCGCTATAGCGCGAGCAGCTTGCGTCGTGACGCGCGTGATCGAGTGGGCTATGGTACAACGCAAGAGGGGTCGTAGTCATAGCGACAGAGGTAAACAGGAATTACGTATTTTTGGCCCTCCTTGTCAGCAACGTCACCAATACGTAGTTTTAGTGAGCCAATAAGATAATTTAATTTTTTGGTTACGTGTTGAAGGAAGGGGCTATACACTCGTCTATGAGTCAGACTGAAGTAAAGGCCAAACATTGTTTATTCCGTCTTAAAAAAGTCTATCTATCCCTGGTGGAACTTATTAGAATCTCGCAAGGTGTCCCTGAATTCCAATCCAATTCGGAGACGATGCATTGAAATTGGAATTTGGGGTAAAGAAAAAAATAAAAATCCGGAATTTTTTTTACCCTTTAATATAAATTTTATTTACCAAACAAATTTTCCACCAGCGATAATTTGCATATGAATAAGATTTCTTATGATTTCAACCTCCAGCTGCGAGGTAGAGGTTGCGTGGCCCAAGTTGAATATCAAAAAGAAGGCTCTTGAAGACTTTCTTAGTTTACATAAAAACTTCCAACCTTAACCCTTTAAGCCTATTTTTTATAGTCAATTGAAAGACGAAGAACTTATGAAACCTAGTAACTTTTCTCACTTGACCTAGATTGGCACCCTTTTTCTATTAAAAGTCTAGAAATATTCAGTCAAATGAGAGTACACCAGGCAGTCATTAATTACAAACAGTAAATTATTTACATAACTCTGTTTTTATTATCAATAATAAAAACGTTTTTAAAATTATGCAACTGTTGCTGAGCAATTTGCCAAAGTACCTCTAACATCTCTCTACTTCGCTAACTTACATAAAGCTTTAGGCTTATTATTTGGCCTAATTTTCATTGCCACGGAGGTAATATTCCGTTAGGCTACAGCCAGAAGTAAATAATACTTCTCTTCGAGAGAAGTGTACCACAAAGCGGGGTAATTGTATATAACACGATTCTTCCCAACATTATTTTACGTTTGGAGCAAGGTGACTAAACCGAATCATATACGCGATAGATAGTTCCCTCATCATTACTCAACTAGCGCTTTATTATTTGGGAAGGCGCATGCGCTTGTGGATTTTTGTCCCACGTCAAGACAATCAAGGTTTGTGGGTTGAATGCTGGGGATTTAGTACCAAACAGTTATAGAATTCACCCTAGCACGGTGCGATGCCCATCTGAACTTAGTTTGATGAGCAGGAGAGCAAACAAAAAGGTGTGTAAGCCTGGGAAGAATCATGTTACGTAACTAATGTATTAAGAGGATACTTAGTGTCACCCTTCTCCTATTATCCCCTTCTGCTAATATTAATTTCCTTGGAGGTAACATTTCTCTTTCCGTTAGGCTTAACTTTAGGCCTAATTTTCATTCTTTATTATTGAACCTAGCTTTCTATTTAATGCCACTCATGACTGAAATTAATTTAGCCTTATTATCTAGTCCCAGTCCTTCAAAAAAAAAGTGGATTTGTACAGACTGGGACTGCGTCACTAATGAGGATCGAATATCCTTACATATATATACAGGGGATCGGTAAACCATCTATTACGACATTTAGTTGATAGCCGATACGCCCGAAAAATCTTTCTCCGGATATTCAATGATTGATTACCTCAAGAAAAAATGACCTCTATCCGCTTAAGGATATATTTTTTTACGATCTTTCGACGAAGGGTGAGGGTTACAAATAAAAGGAAACTGGGATTTCCTTCCCTCTAAAGGTGAAACTGAAATTATGGGTTATGGTATTTTTACGGGGAAATGAGTCTATCTATTACCAACCAGACTTAAAATTCCATTAATTATTCATTCGAGTCCTAAATCTCTCTTGGAAAATACTGCAGGGGAAAAAACCGTCTCTAACTAGAGCCATTTATCGAAATTCCTTTTTGCTTTTGAAGTTAAGGGTGATATGGATGGAATAATTATTAGCGTAAGTTTATAACATTTAGTTTACACTGGTTACTGAGAGCTAGTGGTGGACGGACCACGTCATAGGCTGTAGTAAAACGACTTCTGATAGTATGAGCTGCCGGGACTTTGACGCGCGCCCAGATTACTCTGTTCTCCATTCCTACATCTAAAATTAAATCTATCCCTGGTGTGACGGATAATACTCAAGCCCGGCCCACAAAACCCGCATAGAATGGGACACAGTGATTCCAATTTGCTGTTTAAAGCTAGTGGATTTTGACCTCGGGATCACGGGTTCAGCAAACCATTGACATAGGTTATTTTCATTTCTTACCTGCATCTCCTATTAGCAATTAAATCAAATTTAAATTTTGATATAAGCTGTTGATGCTTCAAAAAAGGTCTTAAAAGTTTGTTTTTAAATGGTTTCTGCTCTATCATGACTACAGTACTACAATTGTATGTATCCCTGGTTCGACATAAACTTATGGACAGTATTACAGGTTTATAGTTGAACTAAGGTGAAACTATGTTGGGAAAGGGAAACTGGCCAATTCTTTGGACCTTATTAGCTAATAGATGCAAATTTTGCTCCAAATTCTAGTTTTTTTGTTTTATTCCTTTTAATCTTTAAAAGTATGCGGCTTTTTTCTTCATTTATTAGGCTGTCAATTAATCTACGTCGTTGTCAAAAGGCTTAAACAGCTTTTAATTAATGAGTAAAACCCGAAGATTGCTTTGCTAACTTGATAGGACTAATTAGTCTTAACGATTTGACTAAGAATGATTATCTTTTAAAGTGTGTAGTTTTCGTTTTTGAAAATAGATATTACCCATTTTTCCCGCATACATTTGAAATGTAATCACATATTTTAATTTTTGGCTCGATTATATAGTTTTAGCTTAAGTCCATAAGATGTGTTCCATAAGTTTCTCACTGGTTACTGAGAACTTGTCATGAAGTGACGTAGGTGAAACGTCAAAGTTTCTCGTAAATCGACGAAAGGCTTGGTACAGACTAAATAGCAGAAGTAATATGAGACTAGAAGTGAAGAGCTCTAGCATTGGTAGTAGATCCTGGCACTAGTGAACAAATTTGAGGATTTTATGCCGCTTCCATCGCGCCTACGCTAGAGAGAAAAAAATTGGTCGAGTTCCAAAAACATTTCCTACCCTCTTCCCCTCAACCTAAAGCGGCCGAACACGGACGCGGCTCCTTGAATCTAGTTCGGCCGTCTACCACCGCGAGCGTCTCACATTTTGGAGGGAAAATTCAGAAACCGCTACAAGAGGGCCAACCGTTGGTGTGTTATCAAGAATATTCACTTTCGCCGAGTGAAGAATTTGTTTAGCTCAGTACTTCTAGTCTCATCTCACTTCTGTAAATAGGGAGATAAACTACAAAACTGAGTGTAGTAAATTCTCGCGTCGTTCTTGAACTAGCTCTCAGTATATCTACAGGGTCTTTCTGATATAGGTCTGTCGGAAATTATAGGCGCAATATTCTTTGCGAGACGATTTCGAGTCGAAAATGTTGTATGACATTCTGCCGTACGGGCCACCATTTTCGAGTTATGGTTGAGTTGTTTTACGAATGATCCCATAAATTTAATTGAGAAACTGAAATACAATGCGAATTTAATTAGGGGGGACTTGCGTAAATCACTCCAATCGTAACCTGAAAACGATATGGCCCGGACGGCCAAAGGTCATAGGACATTTCTAACAAATCTTTAAGAAAAGCCATGTATATCCACAGTGGAAATATCTCTTATCTTATAACATAACAGTCGAAACTCTCAGAAGCGTATCGTCTTTATTTGATAAAGGATTATTTTGTACCTGAAACGGAATAACCGCGGAATCTAATTCTCTCTCTCTCTCTCTCTCTCTCTCTCTCTCTCTCTCTCTCTCTCTCTCTCTCTCTCTCGCGTAACCAATTAGGAATTTGTCCGATATAAATCTATAGAACTTAATTCGTGCTCTACAAGTTAGGAATATTTATATTAAATCAAAAGAGAGACTAATTAGACGTACGGCTTATTGAGGAAATCAGATTTATGTTTGGACGTCCAAAACTCCAAATACAGTTTTAATTGAATTGCCTCATTTTTTTCTTTTCAAATATGAAACGACACCTTTCAGTTTCTTTACCAATTAAAAATAAACTTATTTTAATAATTGTACAGCTTCTTGCGTAAAATTTCTTGCGCTTCCTTTTAAAGGGATACTTCGGGCTAGAAATTTTTCCTATTTAACCGAAAGAGCGTGTAAAATAATGAATGTTATCAATTGGAACCATGTTTCAATCTTCAATATTAAAGAAGATATACTGCAATTAAGTTTCCGTAATGGATGGCACTACGCGTTAGGCTTTCCCTTCCGCGAAGCACTGGTAAGTACCCCTCCCTATTGGACGCCTAGTACCACCTGACATATTTGTCCAATAGGGGTACTACCAGTGAGTGCTTCCGGAAGTAGCCTAACGCGTAGTGCCATCCATTACGGAAACTTAATTGCAGTGTTTCTTATTTAATATTGTAGATAGAAACATGGTTCCAACAAGAAGTGATATCTAGTTTATTAGGGAGAAGGTTTAATTCGCCACATTTCCAGCTTTATCTTTAGCAGTGCAAACGTAGGTCCGGAGTTAATCCCCGCCTCTAAATTACAACCAGCATATCATTAGTTCTTGTAAACTCACGTCAGAGCGACGCGAATGACGAAAATTACGTATTTTCCGACTGAGGAGAGGCGATATAGTCCGACCTCCTTTTACGTCCTCCCTTGTGTTTTGAAAGGGGACTAGGACTATGGCGCGCGAATACTTCGGCATCTTATACCTTCTCCCTAATAAACTAGATGTCAATTCTTGGTTCCAAAACTTCCAATTGATAACATTCATTATTTTATACGCTCCTTCGATTAAATAAAATAAAAACAGAAAATATTCTAGCTCGAAGTATCCCTTTAAGCATAATTAATCAAATATTTGGTTTTCTTTTTTTTACTTGAGTTTTAAATCTCGCTTACACTTTCCTTAAAAGCTTAAGCCTTAAAAAGAAAATACTTCCTTGTTCGTAAGGATTCCGATTTACTTCCTCAAGTTTCTCCACTAAAAGAAGTAGTTTAGATGTGTTGCGTATATAGCTTAACGTATAAAAAAACCATCTCTATAAATGGATAGATGAAATAGAAAAATCAAGGTCTTATCAAGAAGTGATATCTAGTTTATTAGGGAGAAGGTATAAGATGCCTAAGTATTCACGCGCCATAGTCCCAGTCCTCCTTTCAACATAAAAGGAGGCCGGGCTATTTCGCCTCTCCTCAGTCGGAAAAAGTACGTAATTTTCGTCATTCACGTCGCGCTGACGTGAGTTTTCAAGAACCAATGAGATGCTGGTTGTAATTTAGAGGCGGGGATTAACTCCGGACCTACGTTTGGACTGCAGATAAAGCTATAAATGTGGCGAATTTATACCTTCTCCCTAATAAACTAGATATCACTTCTTGGTCTTATACAACATTATCTCGAATCAAGGGTGTTGTATACTGTGTAGGGGACCCAAATGGGTTAAAGAAAACTTTAGAAACTCCATTCCCGTACTCTTTTTATTCTTCGCGTTACGTGTTTTGGCAAATGTTTTGGAAGTAAAATTGAAGTTTCCGGTTTGTCATGAAGGTCTTTCTCTCTCTCTGTCTCTCTTTATCTTATCTCTTTATTATTTGTCCGAGACGTCGTCCGGAGTGTGTAGTTTAGTATTTTCTTCATAGCTTGCCGCCGGTCTTACGATCGACGTAATTGCGTTTTCATCGCGTGTACCCAAAGAATTTGGCTCCTTTCAAATGTTTCCCCGCTAGCAGACGACAATATAAAGTCCCAAAGAATTTCATCGTAAGTCTCTTAACGTGAAAGTTTTTCTTAATTTACTCGGAAAGACTTCCAATATAGATTTAGCAAATCTCGTGAATAGCTATTAGACCTCGATTAAATTCAATTATAGCTCTTTATGACTTTGTTACGTTACATCTTGTTAAGCCTAATTGCGTTAGCAAGAGTTCATAAAAGCAATCCGAAGTTTCAGGAAACTTGTGGGTTTCTGAAACGTTGGAGTTATACTGTTGAGAAATTGAGAAGAAATGGTACAATTTTATTTAGGGCGATACGTAGTATATATTTAGTGCCTTGTGTATCATCATAAGTTTATAAGATATGTTTCATAAGTTTGTCATTGGTTACAAACTGGAGCTTTTCATGAAGTGACGTAGGTCATAGAATTACGAAGTATAGGTAGTGTCATACTTATGGAACATATCTTAAAATCTTTTGTTATGATTTAAAGTAAACGTAGGTACAGCAAGAAGAGATATCTAGTTTACTAGGGTAAACTAGATATCACTTCTTGGTACAGTGTGTCCGGTGACGTTTTAGAAAATTAAGAGAGTCACTTAATTGACATTCGTCGACTTATCGTTTTTCGAATTTAAACAGTGTGACTTTACAAGCACTTTTTTTAGATTTACAAGCACTTTTTTTTAGATTTACAAGCACTTTTTTTTTAGATTTACAAGCACTTTTTTTTAGATTTACAAGCACTTTTTTTTAGACTTACAAGGACTTTTTTTTAGATTTACGTCGATAAGCACTTTTGTTTTAGATTTACAAGCACTTTTGTTTTAGATTTACAAGCACTTTTTTTAGATTTACAAGCACTTTTATTTAGATTTACAAGCACTTTTTTTTAGATTTACATTACAGGGAGCCCACCGGTCCTATAATTCCTATAAATTCCTATATTTTTGAACCTGTCCTATATTATCCTATAATTTCATGAAAGGTCCTATAATATCCTATATTTTTGATTTAGTCGAAGTTTTCGTATAGTTTAGCATCAAATTTATCAAAATTTTGCTTTTTTTATCGAGATCACATTTGAGTAGACACCGAAATTGTGGAGCTCGCTTAGGATTTTTTATATATTATATTATGTTATATTTTAATTAAGTTCTTCTGAGTTTTCAAAGTAAAATCAAATTTGTTATTTTTTATTTTTTGGTATTTTTCTACATAGTTTAAGCCCAAAATTGTATTATATTAGAGCATTTTTAGTCCTATATTTTCCTATAAAACACATTTTTTTCTCCTATAAAATCCTATAATTCCGGAAAAAAATTCCTATTTTTCCTATAAGGAATTTAAATTTAAGAGTGGGCTCCCTGAGTGTCTTATATAGATGATTTAGTTTACGAGTGGGTTTCTAACTGATGTCCGGTAAAATCATATGCGGCGCCGGATTGTAAGTCATGAAAATTTAATTTACCTTTTCCGCTGCCTATTATTATTATAAAAATTATTTTGACTTATGATGAAAAATCCTTTTTCGATGTTTCGCGTACGGTTTGTGGTCACCTTTGATATACCGGAATTATCAAGCTTTTCAATCTCGATATTTACAAATTTGAACCTAACATCGCTTTAGTCTATTTATATAAATCAATCACACGTTCAGCAATTTTTTTTAGAATAACTTGGGTTTTGAAATTAATATTTTAAAGCCAATATTTTCTAAATGACGATGAAAAAAGCTATACGCTTTAGAGAGAGGGCTACATATAAGGATTTAAAGTTCAATATTCGGTTAAATCTTTTTCAACTAAGGTCTAAAGTATTTTTTTTAAACAGGTCCCTTTTTATGCAAAAATTGCAGTTTTAATGAATGAATACCTGATGGGAAAATTTAAAATTGTTTAAAATAAGCGAAGTCGAAGATAAGCCCCATACAGTTTAGTCTTTTGATATTATTAAACCCTTAAAATTTAAGTTTGAAACGTAGTGCTTTTGAATGGTATTCAGAAAACGATAACTCTTAGTGTACAATCAGGGAAATTATGGGAAAGAAATTGACTTTATACTATACTATAGATTTTGCATAAACATTGAACGCATTCTTTTAGACGGAAATTCGATTTATTTTCCAATACATATTTTTTCGGCAAATGAATAAGAAATGCTATTGGTGTTATTTTTTTATCAGAAATTTCGATTTATGGTATATAAATAATAAAGTATGGGAAATGAAAAGAAAGCTCTTGGCTTAGTATAGTTTTTGCATTTTTAGTTTCGCTGCCTTTGCAAAAAATGCAATTGCTTTTTCTCAGAAACAACGCAAGAATTTTTTTTACTCGTAGAGCCGCAAAAATATTGATATTTAATAAATTAAATTTAAGCAAACTCGTAAAGTAAGTAAATTAGTTGGTGTAATTCGGTACAGTACTTTTAAACTAAGACAGAAGTAATCATAATATTGTTTTTGAGTTGGTGAAATTAGTTGACGAGATTATGGCAGTTGGTGAAATTTGAAGTCAAGCTTACATGGTTTGGTCGAAAGTTTATTATGGTCAATTGGAAGTGTTTCTAATGGCCTTTCGGCCAAAACACTTTTACAAACATTGATATGTTCCATAAGTATGAAACTATCTATACTTCTTAATGCTAGTGACTTACTGAGAGCTAGTTTGAGAACGACAAGCGAGAATTTATTACACTCGGTTTTGCAGTCCATCTTCCTATTTAGCCTGTACTAAGCCTTTCACAGCGCCTCATCAGGCGTCGCTTTACCTCAAATCTATGACGTTTCATCTTTACGTCACTTCATGACAAACTCTCAGTAACCAGTGACAATCTTATGGAACATAACTTATAAACTTATGATGCATCTAATAAAAAATTATCAAAACAAAATATAGTGTAGAATTGTAGATTTATATTAAGGAAATAATTTATAGAATCGGTTCGGTTGTCTCTTAAACTACAACTGCATACATAAATACAAGTAAACGAACAAATTTTAAATCTTTATAATATTAGTATAGATTGTTTTTAAATATTTAAATCCCTAATTTCAAAATTCGGTTTCGATCTGTCAGAGCTAAGCTTTTCAAACTGCATCGCAGGAAACGGTAGAGATCTCAACCGTTTCCTGTATTGGTTCAGCTCAGGGTTGGCAAGTTTTTGCCAGGGGTGGAAAAAACCGCGGTTTTTACCTGGTAAAAACCGGGTGGCAAAAACTAATTTTTCCGCGGTTTTTACCGCGCGGTTTAAACCAGGTTAAAACCGGTGGCAAAAACCATTTTTTCCGCGGTTTTTTCCACTTTTTAAGGTTTTTTCTAGTTGCTATGTGAAGTATTTGACTAATTATTCGTTAAATATTCGCGAAAAACCTGGCAAATTTGAATACTAAAAATTTAATAGAGTAATAACCACCTAAAATTTAAAAATTAAAAATACTATTGTTATTTTTCTAACATAACAATAACAAACATCACGAAAATGCACTTAAAACTCGCTAGTTTACCACTTTGTAACCATGAATTTAGTTTTTGCCGGTTTTTTCCGTTTTTGCCGGTTTTTACCGGTTTTTTCCACGTGTCCCGGCAAAAACTAGTTTTTTCCGGGTTTTTGCCAACCCTGGTTCAGCTCTGTTAGGCAAATAAGTAGCTCCAGCACTTTATTTCTAATAAATCTTTAATTGCATGAAGTGTTCCATTTGAAAAGGTAAACATTACAACACGAGATTCAATATTTTCAAAATAAATATTTGGTGCTCTGATGTATAAATAGGCTTAAAGCGATTCGATAATTACTCAACGTAATTGATATACACTCTGTAATTTTGATTGTATTTAATGAATTACGAGTAATCTTCGAAATATCTACCCTTGACAGTACTAAAATTATAACGCGTAATCGGTATACAGGGAATCTGAAAGTTCGAGGTAAGGGAACTGCTTGTAATAGACAGCTAAGCAACTGTTCTAGCCAATGCAAAGAGATTTTCTCTGAATTGCGAATTAACGAACCATTATCTTCAATAAGAAGTGATATTCTTCAAACGTCTTAACACCGAAAATTCTTTATTTTCTTTTCTTAGACAAGAGTTCGTCGTTTTTGATGTTTTAGATTTCAAAAGATTTTATGTACCACGTTCCAACACATCTCTTCCGACTTATATTTTCTCTCTTAAACTCCAAGGAAGCGTGAAATGCGCAAACAAATTGGTTTTATAAGTTTTAGTGCGATTGAATAGGCTCTCAAACGTTTTAAAAAAGTTCTCAAAAGATGTAAAGTCAATTCCACCATTTTTACTATATTTTCCAAATTTTTATTATACTGCAAAATCAGCCTAGTAGCCTTCATTGGTTAGCCATCCGCGAAAACCGTAACCACATGGTGCTCTTGTCAAGGAGTAAATAGGTAAGATGGAGTTGTAATGATGATGGGCGACCCCACGCAGCAATGAAAGTCACCCAATGTACATTGCGCATTCCCTTATACTCTTCGGTAGGCAATTGTTAAGTGCTGCCGCATACCGCCATTGTATTTGTATGAGAACTTGCTTCTATTTTTAAGACAGAGGGTCGGGGCATCCTCGACGTTTCCGTACCGTACGACCCTACCGAAACGCTGAGCATGCTGGGAGAACAGACTGCAACGTTACGTATGGAGGTTACCACTCCATCCCTCTCTCCTTCAAGCTCTTGTTATTTTGTCAAGGCATCTGTTTTAGAACTTTTTTCATGCCTTTCCTGTTTCCGTCTTTCATTGGCTAAATCTCTGGCCCAAAAGATCGGCTGAAAATATTGATGTTGGTTATTTTAGACCAATATTGACAATTTTTAAAATAGTGCCAGTGTTTTGTGACGAATTTCCCTAACGTTTTTTATCTTATTTTTCATCATTCTAAAGCGACTAAAATCATCTTATTTGAAAACGTATTCACGCTCCCTTGAATATATGAGTCTTTTGAAGTAAATCGATGGTGAATTCTAGCTTTGTTTCTTCTTTTGCTTTTATCTTCGAATCTTCTGAAGATTTTTAAGTCCATCTCAACCTTACGATTACCAGCTTAGTAAGCTATTTTACCAGGCATTTAATACGCAATTACTAACACTATTACAGCATTGTATTCTCACTATGACATACGTAGACTTTCAAACACGCGCGGCAAGGCTTGAGAAAAGCCAAAAAGATCTAGAAAGCGGGAGGAGGGGGAAAAGGGGGTTGAAGGATAAAAAGAGCTGAATTGGTTCTTATCTTCAAATCCTTTTAGCCGACGTTAATTCACATTTAAGACACGAGGCGGAACTTTTATTGGAGGGAATGGCGCGCGCTTTTATAATCCAACTATGCACAGTCTAGCCTGCTTTCATGGATTAACAGCCGAATTAGATAACACTTTGCTGCTCGGAAAAGATAATATTCACGTTGCGTATGCATGAAGCAAATTGCTTTCTTTCTTTTGAAAAAAGAAAACTGTTAGAGTGCTTTTAGAAGCCAGGGATGTGCGCAGCCTGCAGGACGATGTCGCTGTATATGAAGATGTGTTATAACGAGACGAGTTTATAATTTAAATTAACTATAAATTAATTATGGCAAGATAACAAATATAATAGATAAGTTGATGTTTGTGTTTATTTAATACGGGTTTCTATTCTGCCAAGGTCCAGGTGTAAGTTGATGAAAATTAGTAG
>JAEQBA010003353.1:0-100764 GCA_019434445.1 Phalangium opilio
AAATAATCTGAATCAGTTTTGTTTGACTTAGTAATAAAAATTAATGTTCTGTTTAACATTCCGTTTTTAAATGAGATAAAACACTTAGGCATTCGGCGAATTAAAAGGTACCGAAAAATTCTCGGTGGAGCGCGCTCAGGCGTGTGATTAATAATGTTGGCGAGGCTTGAACACTGGGCGCGTGGTATATCGGTTAGAGATATTGAGTTTTGCACGGCAGAACCATGGTCGCAAGTTCGATTCCACACTAGAAAATATTTTTTTTACGTTTTATTTTAATTACAGATGTTTCGGGATAATAAGGAAAAAGTTTGAAAAATTATAACTTAAGTAAATTTATTGAATGATCGCTGTTAAAGAATTCGCAACGAGGGGCTACTCACTCACTTCTATTATTGCGTTGCACTATTAAATAATAATAGAAGTAAATAATTAACGTTAGAATTACGGGTATCGTTTAAGCATAGTTACGGCTATTCGCGTAAATGTTCTATACGCCTTTTAAGTTCGGTACGCTGTGGCAACTATATGAGTCCATCCCTGAGCCATTTTTTGATAGCAATAATACTAATTCGACAGTTGCCGTGCAAAAGTATTCTGTGCCCAGCCGGGCACATCTTGTTAAATTTTGGCTTTCTTTTTATACTCAGCTCCACTAAGTCGCTTTCTCCCATCACTCATTCTATGATATAATGATGATTCTAACAATTTTTAGCAGTATCCTTTGTTAGAAATTTCACTATTTCAGGACACCGAGGTGACCTGCTTAGACAGGATTATCAGGATAAGAGGCGAGAGTGGCGAGACTCTACTAGAGAAAAAACGCGCGGCGTCTGAAACAGCCCGACTCCAAACCAAAAAAAAAATTACTCAGTGTGGGTACGAGAAAAAAAAGAAATTTTCATATGAAGACCCAAAAAGCAACTGCTATCTTTTTATTGTAATAACTCATTCCTACAACGAAAAACGTATTTCACCATTCCGTGAAATGCTGTAATTCTGCTTGGGAAGCTAAAAATAATAGGGAACGAGCCTGGTCTACGTAGGCATGGAAGAAAAGAGGATTTATTTACCAAGTTTGCGTGGATTTTCCGACACTCACCTAGTCACCCCCTTGTACTACGGGTAGGGGTAGTTTAAAAACGTAAACTACCCGTACCCGTAGATTTTGGGCCGTTAAGGGGCGGTAATATTGGGGCCAAAACTAGTCGTTTTGGCCCCAAATTTGCCGCCCCTTAAATCTGAGGCCCTAGGCTCTAGCCTACTCAGCCTCCTGGCAAATCCGCCACTTAAATTTAACCGGTAATTTGTGCTAATCAAAACCGGGAATGTTACATCTCTACATAGCAAGAAAAACCTATGAAATTGATTGAACGCCTCTTATTCATTTTGCTAGTAATTTTGTGCGGAGCCTCCGAGATGATCTAGGCCCGTGCGGGCCGATTTGTATGTGGGGAAGTATCCAATTTCATAGAGGAAATATTTTCACCCAATATGTGTACTAGGTGGCGCTTTTATTACCGTTGCGACGGGGTCTCCATAAATTGTCGTTGATATTTTATTGTTGTTTGACGCAAGAACGACTCCGGGTTTAACTGGTTATAAACTCTTTATTAAATTAATTGAAACATTTAAGTTAATTTCCGGGAACGCTACTGACAACTGATATCTGAGAACAGATAACTGGGAACTGACCAACATTATCGGAATGTTATCCGGTTATATAGTTAAGGCATCGTGATAAAAATAAAGATTACAAGAATGACCGCGATGCATAAAAAACACAAGTATAGAAAATAGAATCTGGATATAGATAAAAAACAACCGGTATTATCTCTAATTTACAACATATTTTAGGGCCAATTACAAAATTTTATTAAAGAGAAAGTTTTCACCCTTAAAATTAACGTAATTGTTTCAGGGGCTATTTATATTTTAGCCACATCGTTTGATGTACAACTAACGAAGGGGGTATTAGTTTGTCTTGGTCTGAAGAAGAAGATTTATCGGTCGTCTTTTTAAAGGGAGAGTGAAAAAGGGATTTTTCATTTTCAAAGGGTGGGGACAATGACTTCACTATAACAGTTAAATGCGAAAGTACAACGCACATGTTAATGAACGTACAGAGTGAAAAGGGATAAATTGTGTTAAGGTGATATTTTTCATTAATTGGTGATTTTAAAGCGGAAAGACTTATAATCTATCTCTAACAGTACAATGCGGATGCACTTTGAAAATATTTATGAACAAATAGTAATATCTGTAGTTTTTTATGAACACACAAATTTATCATATTGTCTTACCTAAAACGAGAATTTCATTCTTTTTAAAGTTTCTCACACTTTTAATATGGCTTTTCTAAGAATCCGAACTTTCTATGCAATAAAAAATTCGGGGTTTACACACAGAAAGAACTCAAGTTGGGTGCTTTGCCGAATTCTTTTTCTTTCAAACGCTCCTGGGCATAAGTTCCTGTTATATATTTATAAGATGTGATATGTATGTCGTCGTCAAGTCAGTGTTGTAAACTCATCGAGGGGGTTGATCACTAAAACTATCAAATTATAAGATGCGATAAGTATGCGTTGGCATAAGCTTATTTTTTAAAGTTAAATGAGCGTTATGCGTTTGATCATTTTAGTATCGAGGGGATAATCACTAAAATTGGTAATCACTAAAACTAAACTTTATCTTTCAAAAGGTTCTGGGTATAAGTCCATGTTAGAAATTTATAAGATATTATAAGTGTGCATCGGCATAAGTCTATGTTGTAAACTCATCGAGTGAATAATCGGTAAAACTATATGGTCTTCTATTCCCCGAGATATTAAAATTAGAGCAAAAGTAAATTTATACGGGTAATAATTTTATCGCTCATTAGTGTAGAGTATAGTGGGGCTACTCACTCATGGGGTAAGTATAGAGGAGCTACTCACTCATTGGGGTAAGGTATAGAGGAGCTACTCACTCATTGGGGTAAGGTATAGAGGAGCTACTCACTCCTGGGGTAAGGTAAAGAGGGGCTATTCACTCATTGGGGTAGGGTATAGAGGGTATATTCACTCAAAGAGTAGGATATAGAAACCACGCTCCACTAAATTAATGCAAAATAGAACTTGCTATTTTGATATTAGTTAGTTTGTTCATACAATGGTGATGCAAGCAGAGTTGCGCAGTTGAAGCGTGCAAGGACAAAACCCTACATGTCCATGTATCAAAGACACGCTTTGCTTAATTAATGCAAAATAGAACTTGCTATTTTGATATCAGTTAATTTGTTCATACAATAGTGATGTAAGCAGAGTGGCGCAGTGGACGCGTGCTGGGCCCATAACCCAGAGGTCCGTGGATCGAAACCACGCTCTGCTAAATTAATGCAAAATAGAATTGCTATTTTGATATTAGTTAGTTTGTTCACACAATGGTGATGTAAGCAGAATGGCGCAGTGAAAGCGTGCTAGGGCAAAACCCCACATGTCCATGAATCAAAAGAACGCTCTACTAAATTAACGAAAAATAGAATTTGCTATTTTGATATCAGTTAGTTTGTTCATACAATGGTGATGTAAGCAGAGTGGCGCAGTTGAAGCGTGCAAAGGCAAAACCCCACACGTATATGAATCAAAACAACGCTCTACTAATTTAATGCAAAATAGAACTTGCTATTTTGATATCAGTTAATTTGTTCATACAATAGTGATGTAAGCAGAGTGGCGCAGTGGACGCGTGCTGGGCCCATAACCCAGAGGTCCGTGGATCGAAACCACGCTCTGCTAAATTAATGCAAAATAGAATTGCTATTTTGATATTAGTTAGTTTGTTCACACAATGGTGATGTAAGGGTAAAACCCCACATGTACAGTCCCGGACAAAAGTTTCTGGACATTTTCATTTGGCTGCCATTTTGTTCCTATTTGAGCTAGAGTAACAAAATAGGACTTTCTAGATAGGTTTACTTCTCAAAATTATTTTAAAATTACAAATAACACTGTGGCGCTAATAGGGCGTTAGCCATAGCGGAAATAGTAAAGCCCCCCCCCCTCGATAATGACGTTACGAAATAATGCTTCAAATGGATCAACAATGCTATCGTTGCACGCGTCTTGTCACGTAGAATCCGAAACTGTTTTCAAGTTGTAAATCGGTTCAGAAAATCAAAAGTTATGACAAAAGACGTGACGTTCAAAACAATAGCAAATAAGCTTAACGATTATTAATTTTATCTATATCAACTTAGCTCCGTATTAAATATTACGATCAGAAAAACAAGATGTTCCAACCCAAGAATTTTTAGTTCCACACTGACATATGAGATATGAGAAATTATGAATTAGACTCAGTCTTCAGAAATGTAGGTTGTAGGTGGCGGTTTGTAAACGTCTAAATATTTAGAGATTTGGATATGTTTAATGATTTTTTATAATTTCCTAGTTGCTAATACAGTGGGTGGATATTTGGGGATAATTCTTTCGACGGATATTTTAAGGCAGACGGCTTTATCTGTTGAATCGCTATTAAAAGTTGGACGCGCCGCGGTATTGGATGATGGACAGTGTTTCAAGAATATATTTTGAGAAAGTTTATGGAGCAAAATAGGTGGTATGACTAAAATACAGGTGTAACAGAGATAGTTTATGGAGCAAAATAGGTGGCATGACTAAAATACAGGTGTAACAGAGATAGTTTATGGAGCAAAATAGGTGGTATGACTAAAATACAGGTGTAGCAGAGATAGTTTATGGAGCAAAATAGGTGGTATGACTAAAATACAGGTGTAGCAGAGATAGTTTATGGAGCAAAATAAGTGGCATGACTAAAATACAGGTGTAGCAGAGATAGTTTATGGAGCAAAATAAGTGGCATGACTAAAATACAGGTGTAGCAGAGATAGTTTATGGAGCAAAATAAGTGGCATGACTAAAATACAGGTGTAGCAGAGATAGTTTATGGAGCAAAATAAGTGGCATGACTAAAATACAGGTGTAGCAGAGATAGTTTATGGAGCAAAATAAGTGGCATGACTAAAATACAGGTGTAGCAGAGATAGTTTATGGAGCAAAATAAGTGGCATGACTAAAATACAGGTGTAGCAGAGATAGTTTATGGAGCAAAATAAGTGGCATGACTAAAATACAGGTGTAGCAGAGATAGTTTATGGAGCAAAATAGGTGGTATGACTAAAATACAGGTGTAGCAGAGATAGTTTATGGAGCAAAATAGGTGGTATGACTAAAATACAGGTGTAGCAGAGATAGTTTATGGAGCAAAATAGGTGGTATGACTAAAATACAGGTGTAGCAGAGATAGTTTATGGAGCAAAATAAGTGGCATGACTAAAATACAGGTGTAGCAGAGATAGTTTATGGAGCAAAATAAGTGGCATGACTAAAATACAGGTGTAGCAGAGATAGTTTATGGAGCAAAATAAGTGGCATGACTAAAATACAGGTGTAGCAGAGATAGTTTATGGAGCAAAATAAGTGGCATGACTAAAATACAGGTGTAGCAGAGATAGTTTATGGAGCAAAATAGGTGGTATGACTAAAATACAGGTGTAGCAGAGATAGTTTATGGAGCAAAATAGGTGGCATGACTAAAATACAGGTGTAACAGAGATAGTTTATGGAGCAAAATAGGTGGTATGACTAAAATACAGGTGTAGCAGAGATAGTTTATGGAGCAAAATAAGTGGCATGACTAAAATACAGGTGTAGCAGAGATAGTTTATGGAGCAAAATAAGTGGCATGACTAAAATACAGGTGTAGCAGAGATAGTTTATGGAGCAAAATAAGTGGCATGACTAAAATACAGGTGTAGCAGAGATAGTTTATGGAGCAAAATAAGTGGCATGACTAAAATACAGGTGTAGCAGAGATAGTTTATGGAGCAAAATAAGTGGCATGACTAAAATACAGGTGTAGCAGAGATAGTTTATGGAGCAAAATAAGTGGCATGACTAAAATACAGGTGTAGCAGAGATAGTTTATGGAGCAAAATAAGTGGCATGACTAAAATACAGGTGTAGCAGAGATAGTTTATGGAGCAAAATAGGTGGTATGACTAAAATACAGGTGTAGCAGAGATAGTTTATGGAGCAAAATAGGTGGTATGACTAAAATACAGGTGTAGCAGAGATAGTTTATGGAGCAAAATAGGTGGTATGACTAAAATACAGGTGTAGCAGAGATAGTTTATGGAGCAAAATAAGTGGCATGACTAAAATACAGGTGTAGCAGAGATAGTTTATGGAGCAAAATAAGTGGCATGACTAAAATACAGGTGTAGCAGAGATAGTTTATGGAGCAAAATAAGTGGCATGACTAAAATACAGGTGTAGCAGAGATAGTTTATGGAGCAAAATAAGTGGCATGACTAAAATACAGGTGTAGCAGAGATAGTTTATGGAGCAAAATAGGTGGTATGACTAAAATACAGGTGTAGCAGAGATAGTTTATGGAGCAAAATAGGTGGTATGACTAAAATACAGGTGTAGCAGAGATAGTTTATGGAGCAAAATAGGTGGTATGACTAAAATACAGGTGTAACAGAGATAGTTTATGGAGCAAAATAGGTGGCATGACTAAAATACAGGTGTAGCAGAACTTATTTGATGTTCGGTAATTAATGTTTGGGCGCTGGATGAGAAATGCTCTGAAAATAATATTGTGGGAATAATATTTCGACGGCAAATACATGAGGATGGTTGAGAAGACATATTGTTCAATTCAAAGTGTATATTTATATCCGATGAGAATGGTTTGAATTATAATAATATATATATACAGGGTAAATTATTCGCAAGTTCTTATGACATGAAAATATTTGACGTGGATAATTTTAACGTATTTCCCGCTTTCTCGGCTTTACTCTGCACAGTGGCGTCGCTAGGCCATTTTTGGGGGGGGGGGCACTTAGCCCCCCAAAATAATCCGTAAACCCTACCAAAAAATTGCTGTTAGCAACCTAAAATTCTGTAGCAATATATAAAAATAATTTAATATGAAACATTAAAATTTTGAAGAAAAAAACAGATGGAGACAAGTAAAATGTTTCATGTTCTATCGAAGGGAGTCCCAAAAGTGTAGACTAAAAGCTAACCAAAACTAAAAATAAACCTAAGACGAGTGAAAATCCTTCATAATCGGTTCCGTAGTCCTTATGAATAAAAGGTTGTACATCTTTAAAATACGAAAAATTTCATGTTGACACAAATTTACGGATAGTTTTAAAGGTCTACACATTTTCCAAAGAACCCATTATGCAATTTTTAGCCGCATCGTAGTATACGATAGGCTCTTAGTTTAGTAGTACTGGCCGGGGTTTTTGCTTTCGTTATCGTTAGATTTTAGCTTAAACGGAACCAATAGTTTTAGCTGAGCTCAGTTAGAGATTTTATTTTAATAAAAAAAATTTTCACACCGCACCCGGGAATTGAATCCGACTGGCTGGCGCAGCAGTAAGATACGCTTCCATTGTGGGGTCGGACACTTCTTATATTTTTGTTTAGGGTCTTTGAATTTTTTTCTTTTTATTTATGTGCAAATTAAATAGATATCGATGTGGCTACTATTAAGTCCAAGCCATTGGGCCATCTTGTTTATATTAAGTTCTTATAATAACTTTCAAATAGTTTGCCCAGATTTAGCCCCCCCCCCCAAATTTCAAACCCTAGCGACGCTACTGACTCTGCAAGTTTTCTTATTCCCAGCACATTTTAAACGTGATAACTATCTATCCCTTTAAACTTTACTTAAGAATTTGGTTTTTTGAAAATTATGGCTGTTTTTGGAACATAGAGCAAAAAAGAGAGAGACCCTAAAAACGATAAAAAGCACAGCGTTTGCAATTGTGTCGTGTTTCAGCGTATGAAGGTTGCTCTATATATTTTTTAGCTTAGAGTCGAGCAGTTTCAATGATCATCGGAAAACAATCAGACTCAATAGCGCATACTTTTCTTGCTATAATATAGTCGGTAATCGCCATGGTTCGTGACATTGAGAATTTAATATCTAAATTTTACTATCGTTAATTTGGCAAAAAAAAACTAAATTGAGTCTGCTTCCATTATTAACCTTGACTATTTCCCCTAAAATGATTTGATATTATTCTTCTGTAGTTCAAATTTTACGTTTCAGAATCTATATGGATAGAGGGACACTTAGATTTTCACAATAATCTAAGACGCCTTGGATTTTTTACTTGAAATGAGAAACTTAACGGGCGCCCATGTATAGAGTTAAATACCATTTTCTTGCCCTGTCAAAGGTTGAAGCTTCTCCAAGGTTGTTCGGATAGAAATTTTATTTTATTTATGTATTTTTTCGCAGATGAAGTTTTACTGAAATTATATCATGAATATTTAGAAAAGAATTCATCTTGAATATTTAGGAGAATTCCAACTTGAATATTTAGAATAAAAAATCCATATTCAATCTTTAGTATTTACAGATTAGCAAAAAAAAACAATCGGCGTTGCCCATCGAAATATATTCTTGCATTTCAGGCCGCCATTTTTAACGAAGGTGGAAAATCGAGCTTCAAAAGACTTGAAGTCAGTCTTATGGATATTGGGAACCAGTGTTTTAAATGTTATAGATTCGGTTGAAACACGTAGACGCCGCCATTTTTCAAGATGATGAGGAATTGGAAAAAATGTAAAAGCCCACCTACTGCCTTTGAGTACCGTCCCTGCAAAATTTCATACCTCTAGGTAAAGCTGTTTGGACTCGGAGTAGATTATCAGTCATATTGTAACTATAGATGTTAACAGAAGCGGATTACATAGGAAGTGATATACTAGGCCCTACGCCTAGCCCGTCTGAAGTGGAAAGATCTCTAAGCATACGAATCGCTAGCCGCCTATAGAGAGAATCTCTCTACGGTTTAAGGGTTGCCGCCTGGCGAGAAAGTTCAGAAATACTTTTTACGTCATAATTCTTATAGCCAATCATGTTTTACCTAATAAATGCGTCTGCACTTACTCTACTTACTAGACGAGGCATCCGCCCTTCTGGTTGTTTGAATTTATTATAAGTTCTGCACAATGGATTTAAAAAAAATTCTAGAGCACATCGCGCAGGAAGTTCTGAATGAACTACACGTTGTTTCCTGTGAAAATAGAATGATCTTCCACAAACGTATTATTAGTTCCGAAAGGATGCATTTTTACTGAAAAGCTGTTTGCCATAGCCAACAATGTAAATGGCGTGTTTGATTTCTTAAGTACGGCTAAAAACATAAGAAATGAGTTTAATTTTGAGTTTGATGATATGGAGGGAACCGTTTTGCAAGAGCTATTCAATTTTTACATGTGCAGTGTATACAGGTATTTGAAATTATTGTAAATATAGTATTAATATATTAAACGCAGGTTTTTGTTGAAAGGTTTTCCCAACGTGATAAAATTAGTTCAGATGACCAAAACGTTGGTCTTGATGATTTGCCCTATGACGAAGAGGATGAAACAAGAAGTGATGTGACTGAAAAGGAAAGAAAGGTAGACGTCAGGCCATCTAACTTCCAAGAAGCGAGTTTGAGCGGTACCCTCAGACTTGCTGGTGGAACATTGGGTTTCCAAAAGATTAAAAGAGTCAAAACATTCCTCAATGAAAACCAGAATCTTATATGGGAATGCATACCGACTCTGTTTCAAAACATCATTAGATGATATAGAGAAGGAAGAGCAACTGCCAATTGAGCTAAAGAAACAAGACAGAGGTGGAATGTTCTTTCCGAAAGAGCCCCTAAGGTACTTTGTGCAGGAAGTTAATAACACAGTACGATTACACGCAAACTCAGATGCTTTTAAACGACATGGGAAAAACATGCTTAAAGTAAGGCAACTTAAAAATTAAACTATATATTTGATAGGATAAAATAATAAATAGAACTACAATTTTTAGGTCTGTGTTTCAAACGTGATTGAAAATAAGAAAATTGAAGTTTCATTCTTTGAAGGAATGAACAAGATTCCTCATTTAATGGAACAGTTTAATAAAGAGAGAGTTGAGTTTTTTTATAAAATATGGCTAAGAAATTACGAGAAAATGCGAGATTACAGGAATTCATAACTATTCAAAGTAGTATGTTTAACAAAGGAGGCCAAAATCTCAGGGATAACTTGTACAGTCAACTAAAGAAGTTATATGCCAAACACAAGAATGAGAAAAAATCGTCCATGGAAACTGATGTATCAAGTAAAAAGGACGGAAAGCAATTGGTCACAAGAAAAAGAAAAGTGGATAATGGAACTAAAGAGCCAAAATTGAAAATCGCAAAGAAAACCACAACAGTGGAAGCAATGAAAACACCAAAGGAGAAGCCAAAGAAAGCACCAAAGGAGAAACCAGAGAAACCAAATAAAACACCAAAGGAGAAACCAGAGAAACCAAATAAAACACCAAAGGACAAACCAGAGAACCAAATAAAACACCAAAGGACAAACCCAAAAAAACGCCAAAGGACAAACCAAAGAAAACACCAAAGCAGTCAATCATGACAGAATTTAAACCAATGAAAACCTCAAAGGATATACCAAATAAAACCATAACAGAAAAACCAATGAAAAGCAAAAAGGAGAAACCAAAAAAAACCCCATCGCAAAAACCAAAGAAAACTCCATCTGAAATCTCAAAGATAACGAAAGCGGAGAAACCAACGAAGACTTCAAGTATAAGAATTAAGAAAACCACAAAGGAGAAACCAAAGAAAAGCCCTAAGATACAATCCAAAAAAGCTTCCAGGAAAATAAATCAGTCTATTCTAACTAGTTCACAAATAGAAAATAGTTTTCCCTGACTAACATTGAGAAATATTTCCAAAAATTGTGATAATGTCTTAACTAGTCCCTCAACGGGGAATAATATTTCCAAAAATTGTGATAATGTCTTAACTAGTCCCTCAACGGGGAATAATATTTCCAAATATTGTGATAATGTCTTAACTAGACCCTCAACGGGGAATAAGATTTCCAAAATTTGTGATAATGTCCTAACTAGTCCCTCAACGGGGAATAATATTTCCAGAAATTGTGATAATGCCCAAACTAGTCCTTTAACGGGGTTTAATTTTTCAGGAACTTGTGATAAGGACAAATTCGTGATGCCTGTAAGGAAACTTTGTTTTTAAAGTAACTCAAGGCCAGACCATTTTAACAAGTTTATTCAATAATAAAACCAAACAATTTACTGTAAATGTCTTTTATTTTTAATTCCTAGCTGTAGTAAAATAACTCATAACAGGCTCATATAACCCGCGTCATCTTTTAGACAATCACAACTGATTTTTAAAATTATTTTGATATATTTACGATTTGACTAATTTAAATTATCATTTACTAAAGCCAGATTATCATCGCGATATTCGGTGTTTGAAAAATGTCCACTGTGAATATTTTTCACTATGCGCACAGCCTTCTGGGAAGAGCTGTAATTGGTTCCAGTTAGCTTGCTTCCACTAGCATACTTTAGTTGAGAAAAGAGTGACTCCACGGCACTACCGTTAATTCGAGATGGTGATACAAAATTGTTTGGATATCTTGCGAGGAAATCTTCTCTGAACTGCAGAAACCCAAAAACTGCTATCCTCAACAAGTCCCACGTTTGCCAAGATAGGAATTCTTTTTGTTTAGGACTTCGCAAATTTATTGGGATCATTTATTAAAATTTCGCTAAGCCAGTCACTAAAGTATTGGTAACCGCCTTTTATTGACTCAATTTCCTTGTCTGCCATGGAGAAAACTCTTCCCTAAGAAAAAAAGCCGCTTTCAAATAGCTGATTACATGCTTGTAAATAGAGGTGGCATTCTTTAGTACTTTTGCGACTTGGTAAAAATTCACTGGGGTTTATAGAATGAGCATAAAGTTCTGATAAAACTTGTGGCTGTTGTATAATTTTGGCTGGGTTTACATTTAATTTGGTCCAAGCATCTCTGGTTATGTATGTTGCATGCATTTTTGGAATGTAGCGTAAAAGTCCCTTTCTCTGTCTTTCAATTTCGCTTTTGTACATTTCAGTGATGTTTAGCCAACCAAATTCAACGCCGTTTCTTTGGAAACACTTCGTTCTTGACACGTAGGAAGAGTATAAAGCGTTAATTAGGCTTTTTAGTTCGTGTGATGGGCAAATGATCCAATATATTTTTCGTCCTGGGCAGAAAGGATTTTCGAAACTGGGGTTTATTTGGTAGTTTCTGAAAGAGTCTTCTACTTTGTACGAAAAAGCTTCTTGGCCACCCATAGTCTTCTTAATAACGGCTAGGCTGGAACTGGCTCCATTGCACGTTAGAAGAGAAGTGGCCAAACCATAGGCGTTTAAAGCACGTAAAGTTTCCAGAATGCAAGGAAGCAATTTACCTTGCCTAACAGGAGAACCAAACGTAAAATAGGGGCCAATTAAATCAAAGCTTGAAGTAAGATCTCGCCATAGAAACTGAAGAATGTATTGAGTTGGTAGTGTTTCTGAAGGATCAGTAGAAATGTCATTAAGAAGAGGAAACTCCTTTTTTTCCATGGCAAACCCGAGAAATTGGTGATTTTTGGAATTCCAAATAAGTTTTTCTATAACTTTAACTTCATCGAAAATTAGCACGCCATCTCCTTTTGGTATTGGCAAATCTTTCTTTTCATTTGAGGATTTAAATTCTTCGTACTTGACTCGTTGTTCACAAAAGTACTTGTGGTTAATCCCGGGCGTGTTATCGTACACTTGGGACCTTTTTTTCAGGGTACTAGCCGATGGTAAATTGAAAATTTTGAACGATTTGAGCGCTTTGTAAGCAGCTGGACTTCTGGAAAACACTGACAGAGCGATCCTTATGGTAATTGGGTTCCAGCGATTTCCAGTATTGCCTTGATTACACTTTCTTTGGTCCATGTAGAAATCTCTTTTGGCAGCTCGTTCTTTTTTTCAGCGTCTCTTTTCCAGGCCACTTTTAACAATTCTTTTTTTCTCCGGAATTCATGATAACTCCTTCAACGTTGTCTTTAAAATCAGTTTTTAAAACCTTTATAATTGAATCAATTTCATTTGATTGTTCATTGTTTAACATTAAGTCCTTATATTCGAGCTGTGATTTGAGCTTTGCAATTCGGTTACTTAAAAACCTTCGGCTTCTTTTTATGCTCACTTATCTGGATTTTACACTTCGTGGGGTCAGTTTACTAATAGGATATTTACTATCAACTCTTGTTCTTTTCACCTTAATGGCAGGATCTTCTTCGCGCTTCCTTTTCTTTTTGTTTGAGAGAACTGTAACATGACTCCTTGGAGTTTCTACTCCTTGGGTCTGGCAGGGTGTTATGCCTCCATGTTACATACTCCTCCTCTTCCAAAAAACCTATGTGATTTTTAGTTAACGACAGTTACTAGTCAGCTCTCGGACAGAGCGGTTGATCTCTTTTATGTTTGGTTGTATAAATCGTCAAGTGTACGGTTAAGTTGGGTATATCCCTTAGTTCTTTACATTAATAAAAGAGTACAAGACTTGTCTTCTAATTATTGGATATTAAAGTAAGTTGTCTTATTTCTTTTCTTTATGGCCCTCGGGAAAATCCCCCCTTATTTTAATTAATTATTACCGAGGGTTACATAAATGGCGCCCGAACAGGGACTCGACCGATAAGACTGGGCCTTAAGCCTTGGTCAAGTCCCGTAAAATAACTGTTTATCATTGTCGGTATATCCGCCCCCCACGTGGAGCTAAGCCTCGGCTTCCACGATGGTAAATGAATATAGATAACTATTTAAATTAAATCTACATTAATCAGAATTGAATTAAATAATAATTTAAAAATTAAAATTATCTTTGTAACAAATGTACTGAATTTAGATGACTTACTTGTATATTTTTGTATAAACTTAACTTAACTTGACTATTGTAACTTAACTTGTATTTAGATTATTGTAAAACTAAACTTAATTAAATAAATAATGGCATATTCGGACAACAAAACCTGGAGGTCGCCTCGAACATCTGAGGATGAGGAGGATAATTTAATACTAAAGAAAAGGGAAGATAAATCAAAGGAAGATCTGTTTGCCTCAGCGGAAGACGATGGCGATACGCTAGCACCACCAGAATCACATGATCCTTTGGAGGAATTTAACCGAATTCTTCGTATTGAGGAAGAAAAGGATGAAGAAGATTCTAATCCGAGAAAGAGGACGGCCGCCTCTTCAGAATTGGAATATTCTCCCTACCAACTATTCCCTCATAAGAGTATTCCTGCCCCTAAGGGAAGTTCAACTCCCTCTAATTTCCCTCCTCAAACTGGGATTGATTCCCTTAATCCTCCCAAATCAACGTCCAAAAAAGATAAGTCTAAAGTTAGTTTTGCTAATACTTTACCTAACCCTAGGGTTAGAACTATCGGAACCCAAATATCTCCGTCTCAACAAGTCCCTCAATTTGGACCTAATATGACTGAGGAAGAATTGAGAGCCTTTATGTTACCCTTACTCCAAACATTGGCAGATAATTCTACCCAAAATGTAGCAATACATAAAGCTATAGCTTCTAGTTTGGATAAACTAGTTAGGGATCTACCTACGTTAATAAATAGAAGTTCAACTCCTCAGACGGGAAAAGTCCCTATTAAACCGCCAGAAAGGTTAGCTTTTATGGGATCGTCTAGCGATAATGCCACTGAATTCTTAGCTACCTTTGAGGAGTATGCTAAGTTTCACAAGCTATCAAATGAAGAAAGGTTAGCTGCATTGCCTCTCCTTTTACGAGGGCATGCCTTGTATTGGTACAGGGATTTAATCCGTCAGTATGACGAAATGTGTAGTTTAAACCCTGACCATCCTCATCTAGCTTGGAGGACATTTAAGAGACATTTTAAAGCTCAGTTTAGAGACTCCGAAGCTGACTCTAAGCTTAGGATAGAGATTACCCATAGAGTCAGAAAGATAAGGAGTCGGTAGAGGATTTCTTCGGGGAAGTTATGAAGTTGAATTTAGGGATGACCCATCCTCTTAGTAGTAACATTATGGCGGTCCCCAAACAGTGGCGTGGGCTGGCGGGGGAAATTGGCGTGAAAGTCGTGATGTCAGACTTGGCGTGAACTGATAGGGGAGAATTGGCGTGAAATGTCTCGATGTCGGAGTTGGCGTGAACTGAAAGGGGAGATTGGCGTGTAATCTCATGAAGACGTGTAATCTCATGTCGAACACTTGAGATAGGGTTATCTATTCCCGTTGGCTTATCTTAATTTTTGAAGAAAATAATAAATGCAAGGTCTCACTGATAAGGATTGAATTATGGCGGTTAAAACCAAAGTCACATGCCCGGGAAGTTAGGCTTAAAACTAGATGTCATATTTTTAACGAAGTAGGCGGGAAGTATGAAAGTGGGCGGTAAAAAGAGAGTGCAGTTTTCAGATACGACAGTGTACCTGATTCCTCACGAGGACAGGAGAAACCATGAATTTCGCAACCTGCAATGTTTTAGAATGCAAATACGAAGACATATTAACTCCGATATTAGAGATGAAAATTGAACGCATCGCTAAGCCTTGTCATAGGTTTGGGTTTATAACGCCATGTGGCTTTCGACAACGTGGTGGGAGGGGAAATTATTTATGTTAGGCTTAAAGAAGCGTCATATCGTCTTTCGTCGACGTGTTTGAGGGTGTCATGGTAAATACCCGGGTTCAGAGCGTCATGGTAAATTTCCGCTACGCCGTTGATTGAGAAAATACACCAATCATATCTCGGGTCTTCGTCTCGCGATAAGATCCTATAAAAGACGCAGTAGTTTAAAAGATAAGTCATTTTACGGCTCTTCAAGCTTTTCACCCCGGCTTACGATATCCACGTGTCATCACTTAGAAATGGACTTAGTTAAATTGTAAGTATACTCCTAACAATATAGTTAACCCTTGCATGTCCATTTGTATCCAGTATTAGAGTATTCGGCTAATTTTTACTCCATCAGGGATGAATCAAAAGCGTTCTCCGAAACTGACAATACGCCGGACACACCTTCCTGTCCTATCTGCTGTAGTGAGGATGGTAGAGTGAATTCACCCATAACTTTAGAAGCCGCCGTTAGACGAAACAACTTAAGACGAATTGAAAATTTTGGTGCTATCGGATGGGATAAAGATTACGGAAAATCCGAAAGTACTACAGATCCCGAAACGGGGGATTTACTAATAAACCCCTCACCGAATGAAGTCTATAATGTAGACGATGGTCAACGGGTGCTCATTCGCCCAACGAGTAAGACCAGTTTTCGAAATCTCTTAGTTCGCTCTCGTGCCTCTGGGAATGACGTATTTGGTTACGAGCTGTACGATTTCGGGGAGGCTTATTTATATTAGCAATTTCGTCTGTCTCTGAACTCCGTTAGCCGTGATAAAGTTTAGACGTTAGCTATAATTGTTTTACGGTATTTAGGCCTATAGTATAAAATAAATTAACACTTTAAAAAATTAATGACCAATTTAATATAAAAAATTTTTAACAAAAGAAACTTTAATTTTTTAACAATTAAGAAATATTTATTCACAAATTAGGGAACATTTTATTTAATATAAAAAGTTTTTAACAAGAGAAACTTTAATTTTTTTACCAATTTATAAATATTCATTCACAAATTGAGGAACATTTTAATGAGGTCTTTAGTTTTTAATGAGATATTTAGTTATTTTTAATGAGATATTTAGTTTTTTTTAATGAGATATAGTTTTTTAACCAACACATTTTGATAAGCAAAACCTTATAAACTCAATTATTTAGTGAGCTTTTTAATTTTTTTATTTTTCTGTCTTTCCTGAGCTTCATTGGTTGTACTCATATTGATAAATTTCATCCTAATCAAGGTTCGCATTTTGATATAACAAAATATAATATCCCTAGGATATAGTGAGATCTTGAGACATATTTGATCTGTAAGATCATTCACAACACACTTGCTTTTTCTTAGAAAGAGCAATTTTGAATCCTGTTCACCTTTATGATATTGGCAAAAATAGTGTTCAAATAATTTGGTATCTTTTAAAAATTGGTTAGAAGGAGCTACAATGGCTCCATAACTTAAATGGGCTACCCAAGAGGGAATACCATAGTCGTGGTCTATCACAGAATCAGTTTGACATTTGAGATCAATATTTGGGTATTTAGCTAAAAACTTCGACGATCAGAAGCAAATGTTTGTGCCTCTGTTAAGCCAGATGCCCCTTGTGAATTGAAATCCAGAGACTCTTGTGATTTTACGCCTGAACATTTTGTAAAACCTTCACTGACTGACACAATTGAACTATTTAAGGTTACATCCAATAGTGAGCTTGTATTTAGAACATGGGTTTTAGAGGTAATAATGGGAGAACCATTATGAAATAGATTAATTCTAGAAAAATGCTTAAAGCGGCCTTTAACTGGAGTAGAAGTATCACAGTTATTGTTCATGGATGAAATTTGAGAATTTTCAATAATACTATCATGGTTAAGTGACTTAGGAACTGATTCTGTATAATCACAGTTTTTCTTTGTCGTATCACAGCTTTCCAATTCATTTCCTCTATTTGTGTCTGGCAAGTTAGGTACTTGAGTTTGTAAGGAGGAACTGTTGAATGACGTTTCAGGTGAATTATTGCGTTTTTGAAGGATTTCTTCATTAGAAATTTCTTCATGTTCAATATCAAAACATGTATCACTTTTACCCTGTAGCAAACGGCAGTATTAACATAGGCCATACTGTTTCTCGAAACCTTGCGGGAAGTGTCTCTCGATACTCTCCCCATGGGTTGACAAACTGGCAAAACCCCTGAACTTGGTAAATTAACTGACGGAATGGCCGATTTTAGCAATGTTTTCTTTGGCTTAGTATTCATAAGTTCAGCTCTGAAGTCTCTTTCATAATCATAAATAGTGAAATGATGCGAACATATTCTGGCATGTTTTACGTTGAAATTGCTTCTCTCATTTATTAGTAAGTTACACTTACTTAACCAAGATTGTCTGATAACATTATCAGAAGGGAATCTATGAAATGAAACATCTTGATTTCTGGTTGACACGAAGTTGTTTTTACATTCAATAACGGCGCATTTAAGAGGCATTTTGATTTTGATCACCTTCCAATCAAAGTTAAGCGAAGCCACGAGAAGCCTTAGCCGAATCCGTCGCAATTTGAAATATCCAATCCGGATGGGTTAAGCCTTTGTTTTTTTGTCAGAAAAAGACTCCGAATGTTGAAGGAACTTGAAGGTGAATTTGATTAGCACATGATCTGATTCGCATCTAGAAATATACCCATTAGATATTATTACAGGTATATTGCAAGAAAATTTAAGAAGCAATTTCAACTTACTCACAATAAATAACTATCTGCTCAAGCCGTTAGGGATAACTGCCGCCGCGCGGCTCACGTTACTGAAGTTCCCGAACTTCCCGGCTTCCCTCCCGAGAACTCCCGTGATATTGCCGTTACTGCGACTCCAAAGAAGCTGGGCTGTCATCGGATTCAGGTTTTTCAAAGCGACTTCTTGTTCTTCGAAAATCCGTAGCCAACTACGTCACGCGGCAGGGAATACACCGTTTTCTTGCCCCCCGACGATTTTGAAAATTTTCCTCTCTACAAACCGCTTTACAAGCTAACCTAAATAGAGCTTTGCGATTTTACGGACCTTGGACGATGGTGAAGGTTATATATGGCATTACGTTAATGGCCCTAATATAAACTTTGGTTTGAAACACTTAGCGATGTACAGATTACTAACTTCTACAGTACAATTACCCGCAGGGTCATTAATTGACATGTTTGCTAGACAGTTTCCGTGTATCATAAATAAGAAGACCCATCAATTCAAATTGGAAGAATTGGCAGGGGATACTATCCTCGTATTTCCCGTACACCTCAAACCACACAAAATGTACGGAATGCCAAACCCAAATATTTGCCATTTAGGGAGTTGTCATCCCCGCAATGAGGAGGAATGCAAATTTCGCACCTTTTATTACGGTGGATACGAATTTCATTGTCCATACCAGTACTTAAGAGTTCTGAACTTAGCTCTTCATATGTGTATGTTTATGGTATATAAAACTAACAAAACCGTAAGGAAAAATTATAGTGATGAAAACGACCTAGCTACGCATTATATATTCAAGGCCCTGCAGATTTGCAGGTTAGCCAAGTGTCTGTGTGATAACACTCACAGTTTAATGTTTTACGAAGTTCATTATCACATGAGATCCAATGACGCGAATAATTATTTCGCGAATAAGTATTTCGCAGACTTTCTTTAATTAATAAAACGTTTGTAAGTTCTACATTTTGTAGGCGAAGGATAATGTTAAATGCTAAACAATATTTGTAGAATCTCGAATAAAAAAAAAATGTTTGAATGATATGGGCTTCTAATTATTTTACGAGGGTTTAATATAATTAATATTTTAAGCCCTGTTCAAATATTTCTTATTTCAGTTCAAAGTTTCACTATTTCCGTTCAAAGTTTCACTATTTCCGTTCAAAGTTTCACTATTTCCGTTCAAAGTTTCACTATTTCCGTTCAAAGTTTCGCTCTTTCTGTTCAAAGTTTCGCTCTTTCTGTTCAAAGTTTCGCTCTTTCTGTTCAAAGTTTCACTCTTTCTGTTCAAAGTTTCACTCTTTCTGTTCAAAGTTTCACTCTTTCTGTTCAAAGTTTCACTCTTTCTGTTCAAAGTTTCACTCTTTCTGTTCAAAGTTTCACTCTTTCTGTTCAAAGTTTCACTCTTTATGTTCAAAGTTTCACTCTTTATGTTCAAAGTTTCACTCTTATGTTCAAAGTTTCACTCTTTATGTTCAAAGTTTCACTCTTTCTGTTCAAAGTTTCATGCTGAAACGTTTCAAACTTTTCTTTTTTTTTGTTGCAAGTTTATTTATTCTTTTTCTCAAGCTTTTCATGTTCCTGTGCTAATTTATATTAATTCGGCGATTTAATTACTTTTTCTGAAATTCTACATCGCTTTACTAATTTCTATGGTTTTGAAATCGAATTTCAAAGTTCCATAACCAAAATTCCCATGTAATATAAATGTGATGAATACGGAAAACGAAATTTCAAGGTGAAAGATACAATTTAAATAATTTAATGTTTAGTTTTTTTTAGTTTCAATAATGTATAGTTTTTAAGTTTAAATAATTTTATGTTCAAGTAGAATGTATAGTTTTAAGTTTTGTTTTTACTCTCTCCCGCAAATGAGTTTTAAGCCTCAAGTTTAAGGTTTCTCATTCAAAATAAAAAATTTTTTTTTAAAATATCAATTCGCTCTTTCACTTACTTCATACAACTTAGGTAACATTAATTCATTCTAGGTGGGAGGGCAGACCAGCGCGAGGACCCCGGCCGCGCATGCGCGTGTGTAGGAAAATTTCCCGCGCACGTCTGTAGGAATAAATTCGCGCGCGATTTGAACAAGAAAAACACACATTTAAATTTAAAAAAACTTTATTGAAAATCTCTTGTACATAAATTCCGATATAATTTTATCATTGAAATTCTTATCTTTTACAAATTTTAAGCAAATATCATACATTTTAATACCTCTACATCTATACAGTGAAAAATAAATACAGTACCCACCACATGTCCGACTGGTATTTCCTTGAAATTGTTTTGAATTAAAAGTTATGGTAACACTATTTCTTTCTACGAAATCGTTGAATTGAAACATGTCCGGAGGGTTACCAAAACTATCAAAGAACTCGGTATTTTTGTTACTAGAAAAGTAGATAACAGTCCAATGTTCTCCGTTGGTATCCGACATTCCCGTATTCACGATATATAGGGAAGGGAAAGATTTCACAGTTTTAGGTAACATATCCGCGGCGAAAACACCGCGAAAAAGATCCTTGGTGAATTTATCCCTTTCCATAATTCTAGTTATTTGTATAGTGTCCATAATCTTCTAGTTGTAATCGTATATGACAGTTCTATTCTTATCAATCTCAACCAAATTCTGAAACTCAGAGTAATATAAAACTGTGATAGTCTGGGGCAAGTCTTTGGCGAATTTTAATTCCAAACGTAGATTACCATTCCTTATCAACTGAAATTGAGAGGTCGAACTATTAAGGTCGGGGCTTAAATCAAAAGCGAATATGCAATTCCCATTGGGGAACTCCTCTCGTGAAATAAAGTTCCCCTCGTCCAATAACCATTGAGAGGTTTGGGTAAAGAGATTGGTATAAGATCTCATATACTGACCACCTGAAAAGTTTGGGGTAAGGGGTTTATGCGGAACACTCGCTCCATCGAGGTACAGCGCAATATGATTTAAATCAAAAGGTTGAAAATTGAAAGGAGACTTTCCGTAATCACCCAAATACGCATTTTGATCTACAAGAGCGAAAAGAACTCTTTTGGGTAGTTGACCCATGAATAAATTATCTCTAACGCATATTTTTGTACCACTGTTAATTGAGAAAGAGTTGCATTCCGTACGAATAATCGGGTATTTCATAGTTGCCAGTTCCAGACATTTAGCGTGGGCGATTAAGACTTCCGATGGTAATTTTACTTTACGAACATACAAGGATGCTACCTCGTAAACCACTTTCCATTTAACCGCACCGGATGCCTGCACGCAAAATTCGTTCGGACTTTTAACAAACCTGAATTTGAGATCCGTTAAATTTGGGAAGTATCGGGGTTGTTGACAAAGATCCAAGTGTACAGTTCCAACCATATCTATTGTCCCTTTTCTAGCGAAGGCCGCTCTTGTTTTAAACCCTTCGTTATCGTCCAACACGTCAAATTTCCCAGCCGTGTCTTTGTAAAACATGGAACTGGTAAGAAAACTGGTTTTGGCAGGTCCTCCGAACGTCACCGCCGTTTGAAACATGGCCTTGTAAGGGTAGTTTTGCGGTGATGGTGTAACGGATCTCTCTTGAGCCGAAAGGTGTACTTCACTGAAAAGACTATGCAGGAAGTTATTTACTGGTCCAACTTTGTCCGCAGCTGCTGGGATTGTTTTTCCATCTGACGGGTCGACAATCCTAACTTGAATATGTAGTAAAGTCTTGGACAAGTCCAAATACGCGTCGGAACTGCCAGCCACGGTAAACGTGATTGTCGAATTTTCGTTAATGTTAGAGATGGGACTGTATTCGACCCATTCTCCACTCAGAATGCTGGTATTGGTAAGGGGTACGTCGAAAAGTTCAACTTCGGAGCTGACCGACCCATGCGAATCGGGATGGATTCGCGTCATTATTATATTTTATGAAAAAATATCAGGCCGTCTAAAGGACGTTGCCTTCCTCTTTCTTGTCGAAACTGAACTGACGAGTGATCTAGACTTGCGTCTCCTTTTAATCCCATTTCCAGTCATTTTTCTTACTTCTTCAGCCGCGCTTAAGGCGACGTCTTTAGCCGCGGCTTTACCGTGGGACTTGATCGATGTTTTAACGTTTATCCCGTTAGCCACGTCTGCCGCGACCTTCGCACCCGTGTTCAAAAACTTTTTTCCGAGGTATGAGGCACCCCTCTTGAGTAATGGCATAGCTCGACGAAAGGCGGAAAAGATAAAATTTCCTAAACCATAAACGTGTTGCACCGGATGTCCCCTGTACACTGCCAGCGAGTTACCAATCTGAGAATGAAAGTGCTTATGGTAATCAACTCCACTACCATGTCCGATCTGGTTTAAAAAGTGGTAATCGTAGTCCGATTGGTTGATGGACATATCTGATTTGGCGACTTTCCTCATCTAACACTTAAAGTGTAAATGATACGCGAGTCTGTTTTACCTTCTAATTTATAAGGGTGACCACATCCTACGAGGCCTAAAATGTAGCGTAACGTGGACTCGCCCTCTCGCGAAATCAATGGGGGTACCAAGTTCACTCATTATGTTAACTTCAATTGACTGGAAGGTATTGCAGGCGAGGGGGAGGTAGTGAGGTCTAGGAAAATCCCTGTCCACCGTTTCTCCATCATTACCCTGCACGCTAACGATTCTTAGTAGAGGTATGTGTACATCTCCCACGGGTCTACTTTCAACCACGTCGGTATAAACAAAGAGTGAATGAAGTCCAGCGTCAAGGTCGACGGGGTACGTGGCCATCGCGGACTTGGTAAAAGTCGTGGATTCTGTGGAATCTTTGGAGAATCCAAGAATAACAGCTAGCTCCCCCGGTATAGTTAACAAATATTCATCCTTGAGAGAAATTTGCACACGTCGTATACGTTTTATGTAGCTAAAGGAATACTTGACACGGGTGGAAGGTTCACGTGCAGTTTCGTTTGACACACCATCCTCGACGTAGTTAAGTTGCTCGATAAGGTCTTGGATATTCCCGTAATACCCTGCGGGTAACTCTATAATTGTAGAATATACCACTTTACCATTACTCATGAGTATAAGAGGACATGTTCTACTCAAATTATCCCAAGTGTGTGGGTAACTGATTTCTGCTAAGCCTACTTCGTAAAATCCCTGTAATTTTACGGGTTCGGGGATGTACGTCCTGAATTTACTTCTCGTATTGTCAGGGAAATACCTCATCGACGAGTCTGAAGGTAAAGTGATGTAAAAGCTCATACTATATCTATTTCCTGAATCCAACTATCAAAAGCCGGGGAGTATCCTTTCCAACGAACTAGCTTCTCGAGCGTTCCGTCGGATCTGCGACGTTTCCTCAATATCTTTTCTATTTTAAACACGCTGGAATTCAGGTCTTTACCCACTTTCTGTAATTGTTCCTTGTAAAAAATACCCGTGATTGGTTCCGAATTCAAATCCTGGATCTTATACACCGGCGGACTGCGAGGTAATCTCTCCACCACTTTGAAAAGTTCTTCCGACCACGTGGGTAGGTAACCCTTCTCAAAAACATTCTTATGTTTACTTATCCGAACTACGTCACCAATATCGAAAGGATACTTTAATGGATGAGAGAAGTCTAAATCACCGTAGAGGTTTCCCCATACACGTCTCGATGTTTCCGGTGTGACTTCAACCGGTTTACACTTTATGGATCGATGATAATTGTTATTATAAGCTCGAACCATTTCTTTAAGAACGTCAATGTACTTGTAGGTGTTGTTTTCCGTGAAATACCGATACATGCGACTTTTTAGAGTTCTGTTGAACCTTTCGACTATCGTAGCTTTCTGTTCAGAATCCGGGGCAAAGAACTCAATCCCCCTCCTCTTCAATTCCTTTTGCACATCTTTGCATATGAATTCATTACCGTGGTCACTTTGCACTCGCTTCGGCGATCGTCCCGACTCTAGAATGGCCCTAAAAGCTTTAAGGATGGTTGGTCCTTTCTTGTCCTTGGTTGCCACCACAAAGGCGTACTTGCTGAAAACGTCAATGCAGCATAGAAGGTATCTAAACCCTTTATTGTGGCGAGTTATACTCTTCAAATCGGCTAAATCAATCTGCCACTGTTCATCAATTCCATAAACTATTGTCCTATTCCTGGGAAAGTTTTTTCTAGCATTTCTGTGTAACGTATACGTGTCCTGAGTTTTCAGAAACGCTTCCACGTCTTTTACCGTAACCTTTAACCCATCCTCCTTAGCGGCTCGGTATAACCCGAGAACACTCCCGTAGGAACCAGGGTCAGAAACCTTGGAATAAATTTCTTTAAGTCTATCCATTAAGAGTACAGTTTGTTACACTGTGATAATGCCAGAAGAGAAAATCGCTAACCTCTATAATTAGAAATATAGCAATTACTAAAACCACAGTTAAAATTTTAGGGGATTTAAAAAATGTGTCTACTAGGTTGGCTAACGCCACAAAAGTGCCCACTTGATTATCACAACCTTCCATATCAAGATACTTAAAATAAGTGAAACGTGGGATGTAAATGAAACGTATTTTATTGAAAAACAAATGCTACAAGTTTATCCAATTTCTGAAACCTTCACCAGTCTGGGATGGGAGATAATAATCCTCCTCCTTCTGCACTTTTTCTTTCTTCGCTTCACTTTCTTCAGGTGGGGGTAAATCTGTTTTTCTAATTTTAATTAATGTTCTTGGTACATTAGCCGTATACAAAAGTTGGTAAAACTGTGAGGCGCCAATGGCGGGCGACCGTTTTTTAGAACTCGTCGCAGTATATACTAATAAATCAATTATATTGGAACCGATGATTTTACGATTCTCGTATATTAATTCTCCGGTATGCGTCCATTTTATTTTTGATATACGGTCTATCCATTTGTACAAGTTCAAACAATCGGCTGCGCTATAGGGAGGAACCGAAGAGATGATTTCGGAACTCCAATTCTGGTTTTTCGCAGGTTTCACTTTTTTCCTTTTCGCTGTTTTATTAATTTCCCTCGAAAGTACGTGATTATATCTTAATAATTTATCAGTATCATTTAATTTAGTATCGTTAATGATAGATTTTAACTTATCATCCTTATCCAACTCCATTGAAGTGTCGACTTTTAAACCACTATTCGAATTTAACCTATTATACGTGTCCTCTGAAATTAATAACATTTTTCGTGCCATTTCTTTCTTTCTTCTTACTTTATAGCTCGACTTATAGCCGCGCCTGCTACTGAACTAATGATAGATAATAGCGGGGCAAGAATCAATGGGATGAACCCACCTTTTTGAATTAATAATTTCTTCTTTTTTGAATAAGGTATGTTAGATGTAACTCTTCTTATAACGTGTCGATGTTTCATCAACCGCTTCTTCTCATCCTCTGAAAGAGGGACATTGCCTTGTAGGATATTTATACAACACTCAATGATAGATTTTATTGCATCTTTATTTGAATATTTAATCGCCGCCCCTCTTTGGCAGGAATTACATTTAGAAATAAATTTTAATAAATTTAAATGTTCTCCGACTCGTTTTGACGGAGCCATGATGCTAGCCTCGCGGCTTTTACCAGGGTACAGTTGTTTTCGTCCCTATGGAATGTGCAAGAACTCGGGGTTTCGCCCTCGATAGTGGATAGTCTTGGGCAACCGTAGTCTTCGGCGTTAGTAACTTCCTCTCCCAGGAACCTGGACAGGATATCCGCCTTCTCTAACCCTTTCGTCACGAAAGACGATGCTAGGAGCTTGATGTAATCGGCGGCTTCTTTAAGAGCCACGTAGGGATAGTCACCCTCTTCGAATGACAGATCACAAATGTTTCGTGTTAACCACTTGCATTGTCTTTTATCCTTGTCAGAGAGATCAGCGAATTTGCATGGTGATTTAAAAATCCACACCTCGTACACCTCGGTCTCCTTCAAGAACATCGTGAGCTCCTTGATTATCCATTTTCCGTCTATCCGGAAGAAATTAGCCTCCAACACCGCTGTTACTTCGGGAAGAAGATCGCTGCTTGTTGACCTGGAAGTATACCAGTTCTTAGACGGTGTTTATCTAAGGTGTTAGCCTTAAGGTCTACAAAGAGATAGCCGTACGGTTCCAAAGTCGCCTGTCTAAACGCGTCTACCACGTATTTGTTATTACCCGGCGAAATTTGTCTAGCAAGGTGGGAGATGGCAGACTGATCACGGGGTGTTTTAAATATAACCAGGTAATGAGCGTTAAGGTTCAGGGTACGTATTTCCTTTCCGGGGTAGTATAGGTTTTGCATTAAAATTAGGACGGAAGTGTTTCTATGGTGGGATCCTCTAATGAAAAGATTTGTCACATCCTTATTATTCGCTATTTCACATAGTAGATCATCTAATATAACTAGGTTCCTCACACTAGAATCTAAGATGCTCACATCTAATAACCCCTCATGGAATTCTAAGTTTGGGGTATGGGATTGTATAACGCTATATAGTTTCGATTGATATTCCGTATAACACCAGATTATTCTTTCGGGAGTGGGTGTAATACATATATCCCTATGTTTAATTAATTCCCCTACAAAAACACTCTTCCCACATCCGGTGACCCCGGCTACGAGTCCGGTAAACGGGTGTTGCATACTTAAATCCATATCGACAAATGGTAGAGAATTTAACTTACTAACATAAATATATCTAAAGAGAACTTGAGAATTGTACTTACATTTTAAATTTCGGATCTGGATTGGTACTTCAAGGAAGGTTAAAGAGTTGTAGAATGTCTTATCCTCAAACTGACATCGTCTTTTATACTGTATTGTCACGTGACTTTCCTCTAGGGTATGATTGCATTCTAATCACGCCAACATGATGTTCTTTAAGATGACTTATCACGATGTTCTATCATGTAGAGTCAACATGACGTTAAAAACCCCGAGCCATGACATGGCTTAGCAATGCGTTCAATTTTCAACTTCAATATCGGAGTTAATATGTCCTCGTATTTACACTTTATTTGCATTCTAAAACATTGTAGGTTGCGAAATTCATGGTTTCTCCTGTCCTCGTGAGGAATCAGGTACACTGTCGTATCTGAAAACTGCACTCTCTTTTTACCACCCACATTCATACTTCCCGCCTACTTCGTTAATAATATGACATCTAGTTTTAAGCCTAACTTCCCAAACACGTGACATGGGTTTCAATCTCCATAATTCAATCCGTATCAGTGAGACCATGTATTTATTATTTTCTTCAAAAATAAGATAAGCCAACGGGAATAGATAACCATATCTCAAGTGTTCGACATAAGATTACACGCCATCATGAGATTACACACAAATTTTCTCCTATCAGTTCACGCCAAGTCTAACATCACGACTTTCACGCCAAATTCTCCTTGTCAGTTCACGCCAAGTCTGACATCACGACTTTCACGCCAATTTCCCCCGCCAGCCCACGCCACTGTTTGGGGACCGCCATAATGTTACTACTCCTCTTTCCGAAAAGGATCTAGTTCCTATTATTAAAAGTAATTTGAAAGACGAACTTAGAACTCCCCTCCTTTTCTTGCAATTTACTACTATGGAACAGTTAAGAAATTCCTGTAAAACAATTGAAAAGGACATTGAAGTTAGGAAAAAGAATGCTGAGAAAAGGGAAAAGAGGAGATCACCCCCTAAACCTAAGGTTAAAGCTGAGTCCTCTTGCCCAGCAAACAGGGGCTCCGCCCATAGTCAGTGTTCCCCCGGGCATTGTCAAAGCCCTTGTAATCCTCCTACTTCTCCTAAATGGGAATATCCCTTGAAACCCTTAGACTCTAATCGAAAGCTAGAGCTCAAAACACTTCGAATGGTCAAAGATCTTATAATAGATATTATAATCAGAGATCTAAGTCCCCTGGTCGACAGTTGGCCTTATCCTACCCCTCTACACGTACTATCACTTGTTATAGTTGTCAGGAACCTGGTCATCTTGCACCCGACTGTCCTAACAAAAAGATTAGCAAGTCGGGGGAAGCCCAGACGGGAGAGGTCCCTCGTGGTCCCTCTCCCGGTGCCCAATAAATTCCCCTACCAAGAAGCGTGTCGCGTTCCCCCTGAGGATAGAATCCGTCAGGAAGGGTTCAGTTTATAAAAGGGTCACCATTCCCGTTACTTTTGAACACGCGACAGTTGACGCTAAATTAGATAGTGGGGCAGATGCCTCTTTTGTCAGTCTAGATCAGTGGCAAAAGATTTGTAAAAATAGAAATTCTTCAGAATTACCTGAAGATGAAGAACTAGATTGTGTAGTTTGGGGCGATGGCCGGTATACATTTACCAAAGGTTCTCACGAATTAGAGTTTACTCTCAAGTCAAATGAAAGTGAGAAACAATTTAAATTTAAATTCTACATAGTTCCTTCCCTAAATAGTGACTTTATATTGGGACAATATTTTCTTGAAGAAAATAGGGTCAAATTACATTTTGAATTATCTCAATGCTTAATGGGTAACTTAAGGATCCTTTTTTCAATACCATCAGAAAAGGATCCTTTAGATAAGGAGATTGTAGAGAATATTAGGGACGCAGTTTCCGCAGCCCCTATTTCTGATGAACAGCGTCATCAACTAGAATCCCTTTTAATGGAATTTCCTGAGTTGTTTTCAGATAGGGTCGGAAGAACAAGAATAGTCTTCCATGAGATTCATACGGGAAATAGTCCGCCCATCAAATCTCAGCCTTATCGAGTAAATGACCAGAAAAGGAAAATAATAGAACAACATGTTAAGGAAATGTTAGATGACGGGATAATCAGACCCTCAGTATCTCCTTGGGCTTCGCCCGTAGTTTTAGTTGATCAGACAAAACGGGGTAAACCCTATAGGTTTTGTATTGATTACAGAAAACTAAATAGTGTTACCATCAAGGACCCTTATCCTTTACCTAATATAGAGGACATGTTAGCTAGGGTGGGAAGACCCAAGTTTATTACAACCCTTGACCTTAAGTCAGGGTATTGGCAGGTGGAAATGCACCCTAAGAGCAGAGAAAAAACTGCCTTCGTGACTCATATGGGAAAGTACGAATTTAATGTACTCCCTTTTGGGCTATGTAATGCCCCTAGCTCCTTTCAGCGATTAATCGATGAGATTTTTAGGGACGCAGATTACTTCCAATTAATAGACTATTTTGACGATTTAATCTCGCTTAGCGAAGATTGGGATCAACACTTAACGTGTTTAGAATATGTCCTAAATAGATTAAAGGAAGCGGGTCTCACCCTTCAGTTAAAGAAATGTCGATTCGCCCAAAAAGAAGCTACCATATTGGGTCACATTGTAAATGAAAAAGGGGTGCACATAGATCCTTCAAAGATAGAAGCCATACAGAAATTCCCTCCTCCTAAAAATATTAAGGAAGTGCAAAGATTTTTAGGAATGGCAGGTTGGCATAATAGCCCAGGTAGCAATTCACCATGTAAGTTACGTGTATTTTGAGTGTTCTTAGTGTATATAACGTGTTAGGGTTTTTCATAAGTGTAAAACACGTGGAGTATACGTTGAATATATCACGTTAATATAGCTGATGATTTAGGGCGTGTAAAACACGTGGAGTATAGGTGGATAATATCACGTTAATTGTGGTGTTGATTTAGGGAGTGTAAAACACGTGGGGAATAGGTTGAAACTATCACGTTAATTGTGGAGTATATTTAGACGTGTAAAACACGTGTAGTTTTGGTTGAACTCATCACGTTAATTTTTGGTGGGGATTTAAAGCGTTTAATACACGTGGAGAATTGGTGGAAAATATCACACGAAGTTTGGTGGTGATTTAGGCCGTGTAATACACGTGAACATCAAGTTGAATTTAACAGTTACTCAATATGCCTAAATCACGTGACAATGAGGTTGAAAAGAACAAGATATTTGTACGTGTGATTGAAGTTGATTCTAACAAAGTAGTTGAAATATATACTATTTCTAATATATGAAATTATTTGTTAATTTATAGTATCACAATGTATTTAACTTTAAACTTATAGTAAATTTTCCACACATACAATTACAATTGTATTAATATAATTTTTAGAAAGGCAAGCACAGGTGATATGTATGGGTACAAATAAATAAGTGATTATTGTATAGACTTCATCGTTGTTAAGACCGACCGTCATTCACAGCAAGTTGTTGAAGCCCAAATTTTCTTTCTCCAAAATGGCAATGACACCTACCATCTAGTACCGTTTCTATTGACATTTTCCCTGGAGTATTATTTAAGGATTAAAAATTAACGTTGCCTTATAAGTACTTTAAAATACAGCTACGTCTCCTTCTGTATAGTGCTCCTAAAGAATAGGTAGGGTGTTCGGCTGTTAGCTTTTTTAAATCTTTCATTTTAAATCGAGATCTAAAAAATATTAGACCTCCTTATCTATCGCAATGTTTTAACCATTTGGTTTTCGGTCGGCTAGCTGGAGGTTAGTTTCCAGCTTTGCGTTTAAAATTTAACCTGGATATATTTTGGACTTCAACATTTAACAGTTAAATTATCATGTGCCATTCATTTTCACGAATTTAAAGTTAATCTTATGATATTTATTAGTAACAACAACCTGATCTTCACTGTTGGTTAACGTGAATAAGACGGTGCTTAGAGGTGACATGGTATGGGTATTTTACACGTTCATAATTAGGTTAACCGTACACCGCTTTTAGACGTGTAAAAAACGGGTTTTGGGTACCCGAGAAACGTTGGCTACACGTGCTAACCACGTTAATTGCACGTTACGAACATTTAATTACCTTACATTATTATCACGTGGATTTTGAGAGCAAATATTGTTTACATATTTAATAAAAACAACGTGATCTTCACTATTTGTTAACGTGAATAGTACGGTGTTTAGAGGTGACATGGTATGGGTTTTTTACACGATCATAATTAGGTTTACTGTACACCACTTTTAGACGTGTAAATCACGGGTTTTTGCTACCTGGGTACATTATAATAAAAATGTCTACCCTACCCGGGTAGACTGTATGATAACCCTACCCGATCCGACCAGCAAAACATTTTAAGTAATTTTCTCACCCAACCCGACCTAGGATTTTCGGACCCGATATGGGTCGGGTTGGACTGAAAAATCCCGATTAAATCAGGGTCCCTACTCATCTCTAAGGGAAATGTCTATAGTTTTATCAACTTTTATGTACAATAAAAATGATTCGGCCTAGCAGAAGACATCTAGTAGCCCAGGACTTTTAGGGTTTGACCTAGAACATTTGAACATAAAGATGAAAATTGGTACATGTGTTATTTTTGACCCAACAAAAAATATACTAAAAGTCCCCTGCTGTAGAGCGCGAGCTTTCGCCGCCATCTTGGAAAATGGCCGCCGGGAATGCCAGCTACAATGTATTCCACATTCTTCTTCAAAAATTATGAAAATTGGTACACAATATGAATGAGACCACATGAGCATCATAAAAAATTTTTACAGCTCTGTGTTTGATAGTTTAGTCGCCATATCGGAAAATGGCCGCCGTGAATGCTAGGTACAGTATATTTCACCATGTTGTTGAAAAATTATGAAAATTGATAGATATTATAATCAGAGCTGTGTAAACCTCATAGTAAAATATTGAAGCCATTCATCGGATAGTTTGGCCGCCATGTTGGAAAATGGCCGCCGGGAATGTCATTTAGATACAGTATATTCTTCAAAAATTATGAAAATTGGTAATAATTATGTTGAAGACCGTATAAACATCATTATTGAATATTAAAGACGTGCTACTTATAGTTTGGGTGCCATCTTGGAAAATGACTGCTAGAAATACTAAATATATGTCAAACATAAATCTTTTCGAAATTCCTAGATTGAATTGATGATTTTCATTAACGTAATAAACACCAAAAAATAGCCATCTCCAAGTCGGTATTATCGACGCCATCTTTAAAAATGGCCACTCGAAAATTATTAGCCTAAATTCTGAGAGAAAGAAAAGTTATTCAAAGCTGTAATTCTCTACATGTTGATTAGGGTATATAATTTAATATGGGGGTTTATACATTCTCGTGTTGTTAAAGATTAGATTTAAGACAAATATCTAACAGTTCGTTCATATTCATCTCGTCAGCCTGAATTTTTTCACAATAATTGCATGTCAGAGGCCTTGATTAGGCGCAGCACCTAGGTGGGGGCTCATCATATTCCAAATTGAACCTGCGGAAACGCCGTCAAGGCACACGGGATCGGCCAGCGGCCCCGACAAACGCCCCTTGATCAGGTGACAGTAGCTGGACACCGTCAGCCACGAGCCCAGCCAGAAGGTGGTCGGTGACAGGGAAGGATTAAGGCAGCAGGAGGCTCGAGGGGACGGAGGATTTCCCTCCAAGCACATCAGTGCCACACGACCGAAACATGTATTCGCGACCCTCAGAGGGTTGCCAATAGCGGGTTGAGTCAATTAAGGCAACACCTGGGCGAACGGGGCAAGGAACGGTCTGAACCACGGGCGAACCCAAGCAACTCCCGAACCGGCACACCGAACTCGGGCCCCCTCCACCACAAGAAGCCCTTTTGCTCTGATCCATCACAGTTAGTACAGCAACAATGTCCACGCAATGCTGAGAAAATTAATTCGGATCATCTACATCCACAGTAGTAGTAGAGGTTCCGCAGTTACATATAATGAGTATTAAACGTTGGTCTTGAGTGGCGTGAATGGGACTTACGATTCGGGATCACGAACCCATCCACATTCTTCGCGGTTTAAATCGTTTCCTAGCCATTGTAGTTGCGGAATGTTTTGGTTCTCTTGCTACAATATCACACCCGAATTGAAAAGGCTTCAGTCTTAAATCTGAAACCAAAACCACACCAAGAAGAGAATCTCAAATCTAGACATTTGAGAAGAAAGGTTCATAGAACAATTCTTTCATTTACATGCTGTAACTGGATGTGGTTATGATAAGGGTTTAAAGTACTGACAGATAATCAACATCTTACAATTACGTTGAGAGTTTTTAATGAAAATATTAAGTCAACAAGAGCTAGGAAACGATTTAATCCCGAACAGTGGGGATGGGTTCGCTATCGCTAAAGTCAAAGACCCATTCACACCACTGTGATTCCTACATCAGATTTAGCTTTGCTTTTCTTTGTTTCAGATTTTAGGATATTAATCTTTCAGTGACCTTTTTTAAAGATGGGTCGATAACTTAGACTTGGAAATAGTTATTTTTATGGGGTTTATTACGTTCATGAAAATCATCTACTCAGTAAAGAAATATCGAAAAAATTTATATATCGGTAATATATCTCGCATCTCACGCAGTCATTTTCCAAGATGGCGCCCAAACTATCAGCAGCACGTCTTCAATATTAAAGTATGGTGTTTAGACGGTCTTCAACAATAAATTTACGAATTTTCATAATTTTTGAAGAATATACTGTATCTAAATGACATTCCCGGCGGCCATTTTCCAACATGGCGGCCAAACTATCTAATGAATGGCTTCAATATTTTACTATGAGGTTTACACAGCTCTGATTATAATATCTATCAATTTTCATAACTTTCCAACAACATGGTGAAATATACTGTACCTAGCATTCACGGCGGCCATTTTCCAATATGGCGACTAAACTATCAAACACAGAGCTGTAAAATTTTTTTATGATGCTCATGTGGTCTCAGCCATAATGTGTACCAATTTTCATAATTTTTGAAGAAGAATGTGGAATACATTATAGCTGGCATTCCCGGCGGCCATTTTCCAAGATGGCGGCGAAAGCTCGCGCTCGACAGCAGGGGACTTTTAGTATATTTTTTTGGGGTCAAAAATAACACATGTACCAATTTTCATCTTTATGTTCAAATGTTCTAGGTCAAGCCCTTTTTTAGCCTATCTGTCCTGGCCTATAGTGGGGGCTAAAAGCAAACGAAAACTAACCTTCAGACGAGTGAAATTTTTCATCCACAATTGTCTCATAGTCAATAACTCTGTGCCGTACTCTTTATCAATAAAAGTTTGTATATCTTTAGAATACGAATAATTTCACGTTGACACAAATTTTTGGATGAAATTTTCCAATGAACCAATTATACAAAATTTTGTTATTAATCTCCTATAACAACTTTCAAATAGCTTGCCCAGATTAAGCCCCCAAATTTCCAACCCTAGCAACGCTACTGGCTAGTAAACAAACGGACAAGTTTTACATGACAAGCTAGTCATGCATCTACCGAAATGTATTTTACCGAAAAGATCTGATACCCTTTACAAAAATATTCTTTAAACTATAAAGTTAATTTTAAGAAAATACATTTTAATAGCTTCAGTTACACAGTAATAGGTATTAACGTTTTTTTCAAACAAACAACATCCGATCTGAAAAAGCATAGTTCAATAACGGTAAGTCTCGGAGAGACAACGGTTGAAATGAAATCGACCCTCTGGGCCTAGCCGATCGTACTTGCCCCAGTTAAAAGTAGATACTTACTTTGTAAGTATACACATAACTACTGGTAAATTAAAGATCCAGTTTCATATGTCTACAGCATGCATTATCCGTTTCTATCGTCGGCAATATTGTGATTTTATCTGATATGATCCACAATGTATGGACCCTTTTCTAAGGAAGGGTCCCCAGTATCATCTGCTTGATTTAGGGTTAAGACGGAACATCCGGTATATGGACAACAATGACGTTTGATAGGGCTTCATACAGTCCACCAAAGTCATATCTAACGTTTTTGGATCCACTTACCGAATTTTCCTTCTTTAAACAACATGATTTCTACCAGGAATGTATGGATGGCTTGGCCTTAGGTTTTTTTTTTTTTTTGAAAAGTGCAGCTCCTCCCCCATCGCCTGCTTAGCCATCTCCTGAAGGCCGTTAATGTCTAACCGTTTCAAACTAGGGACTGGGTGGAGTTAGGAGAAGGATTTTCACTTTTTTGGCAGCCAATGAAAATATTTAACCAGGAAATAATCGTATTTCGTCAGTCTATGACGTCGCTAACGTAAAATAAGGCACGCCAGATGTTTCCAAGATCATTTCACGCCTATTATGATTTGACCTTAGCCATTCAAACTCCCCTCCATTTATTCTGCATATTCAAATTTAAGTTTTGACAAAGTATACTATTTGCACTACGGTACAGTTATTGGGCCAAATAGGATGACTCTCCACTTAAATCTAAAAGCTACACTATAGTATGTAACTTAAACTTTTTAACCTCCAATTAGCCATCAGTGGCTGTTCGGTGGCACGTTTCACGTCGTTTTCGTCAGCGCTACCAAAGATTGAGGAACGAAATTTTTTTATATTCCAGATGAGTTAAGAAAGAAGATTTCATGGCGTGACAATCTTGGGTGGAATTTTTATAACGGTGTTTTCCTCCTGCTAGTTCCGACCTTATTTTTACCAGGATCACACGTTAATTTCCCATTCTTTACTCTACACTCTAAGAAATGGAAGTGTAAAAAACGTGTTAAAACGGTGTAAACACCGTAAAAACACCCAAAAGAGAGTTTTATTACCTTGAGTTTTTAGGGGCCAATTTAAAGTGTAAATTCGTTGTAAAATAACACTATTAAAACACCGTTCGAAATTAAACATGAAAAATTATAATACTGCGGGTTTCTTAAATAAGGTCTTTCATTTTCATTAATGTTTTAATATTAAAGTCAATACAAATAGTAAAAACTTATTGAGAAACGTAATAGGGAGAGGGCAAACCCATTCTTGCTACGTCATAGGCTTATATGTCTTACCTCGATTCCATCCCCTTAACGGGGGAATTTCAGTGTCGCGCCTACAAACGCTCCCCTAAGTAGAGGTATAAAATGACGTCGGATGTTCTTTCCCTAACTGACAAACGCCCTCTCCCTATTGTTAAACCTTTTTTAAAGATGATATTTATGAAAGAAAACAGTTTTATCCTTTAACTTAAATTAATAAAGAAATTGGTAATCTGGCGGTGTTTTACCTTCATAAAACTATGCTAAACGTGTTAGGCGACACTCTTACAGGTGTTAAGCGATACTCTTAAAAAACGAGACTAGGTTAGATACTGGCCTCACAGTAGGGCCAGCTTGAGAAGCCAAAGTGGGGCACTTGCTTTTGTGACATGTTTTATCATTATTTTGAGAAAAATTATTGTACTAAATGGATTTTTTTTGTAAAGTCTGTAGTGCAAATTAGTTTAAACGAGTTTCTGGTGCTCGAAAAACTCATAGTGAAAAGAGATTATTAAATTTAACAAGAACGTCTATATCTACTGCTTGAATATTATAGCCTATTTCAGAAGTTTATAAACCCGTAAAAATGACTTTATATGCAACAACTCTCGCTTAAAGAGGTATAGTTCTGCATGTGAGAACTTTTCTCCCTGTAGGTGATGAAGTTCTCTCAAGATGGAACCCTGCTATGAATATAGCACTAATTGCTAATAATACTGCGGAATGGCGGATAATCAAAATTAAATTAAACAGGAAAACCATACTCGATATTTGAGTTATGCCACATGAGTGGTCAAAATGTAGCTACTATAGTGTTTTTTACGTCATCGGTTTTGCTCTTAGGTCTAGGAAAATTACTAGAATTTCTACTACTATCCTACCAAAAAATCTCCCACTCTTAAAGGTGTTACGCGACACTCTGAAAGGTGCTATGCCGCACCCTTTAAGGAGTTGCACAACACTAATATAAGAGTAAAAATTAACTTTCAGTGCGATATAAGAGTTAAAAAGGTGTTAAACTGCACCTCTGTTGCACAATTTTATACTTATCTTTGCCACCAATTGCTCAAATAAGTGTTATTAAACCTTTTCAGGGGTGTAAATGAACACCTGCAACGGTGTCAAATTTGGACCCATATAAACTACTTTTAAAGGTGTTAAAGCACACCCCATTTTCTTAGAGTGTAACGATAACGAAAGCAAAAACCCCGGCCAAAACAACTACTACTACTGCTATTACTACGACGGCTCGGTTAAACTAAGAGCCACATCGTAGTATACTTAGGAAAAAAGGAAAGCTTTTCATTGGTAGTCAAATAATTGATTCTATCCCTTTAAGAAGAATTTAGGTTTATAATTGATGATAAAAAATGTCCTGACGGGCAATGCCGGATCCTTTTGTTGCTTGTGTTAAATTTGAAAGTTCTTAAAGAAATTATACTTATGTGCGGCCGTGACGTGAGTTAAACGTCACATTCTGGTGACAGTGAGCGCCAGGCCAAACACGCATCTATCCTTAAGGAATTGAACTCAAGGGCTTCATTGCTAACTTAGTAGCGTATCCGCTGGCCAGTTTCAAACTATGACAGAGGCTTGGAAATATTATTTCAGCACTGAAGTTAATTCTACATCTCCTTGTATGAGCTAATTAGGAAGTTTGAAAGCACGAAAACGTTACTTAATTGGAGAGAATAGGAGGTGTGTGCTGCTTAAGATGCTCCTGATTGGCTAAGTAGTGGCGTAAGGGTTGGTAGGAGAAATATTCACCCTTTTTCTCCACTTCCTCTATTGATTAACACCAGAGTTGAACAGTTGTTCAGCGGTTATCTTCAAAAATTACGACTTGGAAAAAAATACTTCCCTTACATTAATTTCTAGTTTCTAAAATACTAGGATATTTATTTCTCGTGGACTTGGTAGATTTGATAGGATGGATTTTTATACGGTATTGTGTATAAACACAGTTGTTTTAAAGGATGTAATGTAACGCAACAGGAGTTTTTATTTGGCGGTCACTAAGAGAAATGTTGGCGATGAAACGTTTCCGAAAGCTCCCTTTTTTACCTCTCCGAGTGAGGATGACGTCACGGAGACGTATTACACTGGACATTTCTGTGTGTCTGTCACCGCGTTTGCACTTGGCAAATCGGAGCAAACGTATATGCAATATCCCGACCACGTTAGCAGTTCTTTTAAAGTAATATTGTCTTCTACTCTATTATCATCGTTAGGGTTAAGATGAGCGCGGCGATCGGCTAGGGTTACGAGAAACGTATAGCCTCCCAATGGAAGGGCTTCCACCAAAGGTTCACACAATTGCATTTTTTCTTATCGTTAACTGTTAGTCAATCGCCTTATTTACCCTAAATTTACCAAAATTCTGAAAAAGGTGTTCGATAGAAGTCAAACTGCATCAATAGCTGTACCAAAAAATTAAGAAAAGTACGTCAGATATTTTGAAATTCAAACCAACCGGGAAATACCGGCTATCTTTTTTCCCTGTTGTGACGTCAAAAAGGGTACCTTGTGTCCTTTTTCATTGGGTGTTTGGAAATAGGAGAATGTAGGGAACTCTAGACGACTGTATAGTAGATTTTTAGCTCGAAAGCGGCGCATATTTCAGGTGACTTCTGTAAACATATTTGGGATTTTTCATGTTTATTATCTATTGTTCTCTTAACTCTTGGTTACGTTGGAGAGTAAAGAATGATAGCGATTTGTCCAAATTGTTACTGGCAAAATCCAAAACAACGCATTTTTTTATAGCATTTGGCAAAGGCTTAGGTTCCATGAATAATAGTGGCATTGGTTTTTTTGCCTAATGGCTCTAATCTGAGCCTTAACATCTGTTATTGACTAATTAAATATAGTAAGGCTTTTACTTTGAACATCAAAAGTTACTATGGAACTATTTACATTCCTTTATAACTTTCAAAGCATCTATATCGAAATGTGAAATATTAAATTGTCGAAAGTGCAAAATCGTATGAAAACTACTTTTAGGTGTAAATCTACTGTATATCCAAGTGAGAGATAGAATAATTTATCGCCAGATCCGAACTGCGAGAGGCTTATAAACTTCTGTTTAAACTTATTTACATGAGAAAACCAAATTCAGAAATAAAATATTTATTTGTGTATTCAATTTATGACATTTTTAGGCCATCAAGTATTGCAAATTTTTGAACGGTTTGGAAATGACTTTCTTGCCAAGAATATTCTACTACAATCCTGAAGTGTTTCAAAACTTCATTATAAATATCACGGACAAGAAAATGATTTTTGTGGCTTACGGATCACGTATTTTGTGGATACTTGATGAAATAAAAGAAAAACTTGTTGCAGACAAAAATAATTGTTATGTTCGTCTTGGAGAGCCTTCAAGTGACATACCACTCGCAATTCGTTTCGAATCTGACGCGGATTTTCGTTTGAAAGAACAGTTCAATTTAGTGTAAGCATACATTTTCTTAAAATTAACACCAGGCAGCGAAATAGCTAGCCTAATAAGGCAGTGCGTTGGTTACTTTGCTTGTATTTAATTTAATGTATTTTTTCTCCCATAAAGTTCTATAATTCCGGGAAAACCATTTACGAACTTAATTATAACGAATTTAATTTTTGGCTTCATTTTTTTATTTAAGTATTCCTTTTTTGGCAATATTTTGCAAGTTATAAACCTGGGCCGCGTTCAGCAGAGCTCAGTGCTCAGTACGCTGAGTCAGGGCCTTAGCTGTGTCCTGCTGAACTGGATTTTGTTTTTGGATTTTGACGTCACGCTGCTCAGCGCAGAGCCAGTGCGGTCACCAAGGCTGCGTTCAGCAGAGCTCACCAAGCTAAACAGTAGATTTTGTAAAACATTTACCGTTGAGCTCTGTCGTCATAGCTTTGCTGAAGGCTTTTCCCCGGTCATCGTTATTTTAAAAATGACGGTAGCACAATGAAGCTTAACAAAACTATTATGACAACATATTTATAGAGATAAATAAGAACAACTTTAATAATTAAAATTAGATTTGTAATAATTCCTCCGTGTTTCTTTCGCCAAGCTCAGAACAACGGGTTTTCAGGGCCGTCGAGAGAGGGGGCAATTCGGTCCATTTTCCCGGGGCCCGTACCTCTCGGGGGCCCGGCCGGACCTGGACCTTTGTTACTTTTAGTGTATGATGGCAGTGACTACAATCATTTTTGTGCTCACTGATAATGGTTGTGAAAATAAAAATATAAATCTTAAAAGTTGAAATCATCAACTAGAAGTTAAACAGTAAAAGGCAAAAAGAAAATGAAGACTGGAGGCAAAATAGTGAAATAAATTTAACAACACAACATGTAGTTTTTTTGTAAGATAATTAATGGACTTGCCAGGGCCGTCGAGAGGGGGGCAATTTATGTTTATGGTTATGAGTTTAGGCATTGTAGGCTAATGATTTAATAACAAACATGTAGTACAGACAGCTTCTTGAAGTCGCTTAATTGTAAATTTTTTGTGGGTTAAAATTAAAAAAGCGTAAAGAGCATCATAATTTTAAGTTAGATGAACTTTTAAACTAGTTATCCGTACTAAAACAATAACATGAAAAATATGACACGCCTCGCTTTGAAAATTCTACACGGTATAATGTTCTGAGCAGTGTAGCAGTTCCAAAACCAAGCTTTGCATATTTTTGCATATTAATATTAGGATATCATTACATTATTATTAATATTTTAGAAAAACCTCTTAATTTCGTCTCAACTCGGAGAGGTTTAATTCGGTTTCACAACTTGTTATAGGTAGCTTTTAAAGTGAGAGCAAACAACCATTTTAAGAAAATTCAAAATTTTTAATTTTTTTCTTACCAAGAAGCGATTTACTCTAAGAAGGCACGCTTCTACTCTTACGCCGTTGTCATTTGTGGGAAGATAAGTATGCCCCACCCCTTTCATGGACGTATTGCTTTGCACTTTCCCATTGGATCCCGTGGGATAGGTCATACTGACACGAATGACGTTTACCGAGTTTTCGACAAGAGTAAAGAAAAACTTCGAGCAAAGTAAACCAAAAATGGAGGTTGCCCGCGGTGCTGAAATGGTACGACATTTGTTTTAATTGCCATTAAATAGTTGGTTAAAGGATTTTGAATGTGTCTCTACGTGAAAATCGTTCGTTCTCTAATTATTTCTTAATAGAATCACGTCTCATATACTAGATATTTAAAACAATTTTGAGAATTTCTTATATTTTTGGAGATTTTCTAAACTGTATGCGTACCATAGAAAAACACTTTTCAACTTTACGGTCAGGCATCCCAAAAAAATAATACTAATTGTATTATGTAATAATGCAGTATTTAAAGAGTGCACTTGTTCCAAAACGGCAACTTTTCGACTATTTGAGGTTTCAGGCGACATCTCTTTGGAGTAACAGCATCCCCAGTTATACGTCTGCTCACTCTGCTGTAATCCTCTAGGCTTGTGATTCGTTAAATATTTAGTCTTATGGCTCCATCTACTCTCAACATAAGTATTTTTTTAAAATATCGTGAAGAAATATTGGTTCATTTTAACCGATACCGATTTATCGGTTAAAGCCAATTATCGGTACAGATACCTATATGGCATCGGTACCGGCCCATCTCTAGCACAGAATGCTTAATTTTCACGGACCCACTGCTGTGCACGCAGACAGTTTCACTCCCAATGAGTTTTTGAATTTTTCTAGGGGCCCGACCCATAACCTTTCCCGGGGCCCGTAAAGTCTCTCGACGACCCTGCGCGTTTTACGTCTCGCGTTCAGCAGAGCTCAGCGCTGTTAGTCTTGTCCTAATGAACAGGATTTTGACGTCACGGTGCTCAGCGCTGAGCCAGTGGTCACCAAGAAAATAGTCGTTTTTATGTATTTCGTGACGTAAAACGCGTAGTTCTCAGCTTGGCGAAAAATACTTGGAGGAATTATTACAAATAGCTCTTCTTGATTCTGATGGAACTATACCTATTTAATTTCCGTGAACCCTGTTGATCAGGCGAGAATTTTAAGAGATATGATAGTCTTTCTAATTTTAATTAATAAAGTTGTTCTTATTTATCCCTAAAAATATGTTTTCATACAAATTTTGTTAAGGATTGGTACGTTGCATGCTTTTAAGCGTTACCGTAAATTTAAAACACCGATGACTGGGAAAAACGTTCAGCAAAAGCTATGACGTCATTATGACGACAGAGCTCACCTGTTTAAGTTTTCCAAAATCCGCCCTTTTGCTTGGTGAGCTCTGTAGTAATGCCATAAAAGAATCAATTGGTTGTATAACCTTAGACCATTAAACACAGATGGATTGGAATGGAGATAAGGCGCGTGGTTCTTTTAGGGCAACATGATCTACGCGCTGCCTATGTTAAAGTGGACAAAACATTTACAGGGCCGCTACGATACATGAGCCGAAAGGTTTCGGGGCTCTCACGCTAGGGGTGACGACAGGTGGTGCCATTAGAAGAACGGGCGTTCCAGTCCATCTGGTGTTAGGTATAACAGCCGGTAAAGCTAGATTCCCACTCGACCGAAAAAACCCGGCGTAAATCACGCAGACGACTGTTGAAATTTTAACTTACGCTGGAGTCCGGCGGTAGACCGTTCACACTACGACTGAATTTTGATTTTGGCGGTAGATATTTCTGGGTCACGTGACAGATTTGAGTGGTTTCCACAACACCTATTTTGCACTCTTCATTGGTATCTTTGCCCACTTGCCGCTTAGATCGTACAAGGGATATTTTCTAGCCTCCTCACTAAATTCTTTCCTATTAACATCTAATCTCTTTTACTTCCATTAGTTTCATTTTTCTTTCGTGGTGGCAAGTTTAAGCTAAGCCTTGGTCAACAACAAAAAGTGGCGGCTATCAATCTATCTCGCGTATGCGTGCGCTCTTGAAATTTATGACGTAGTCAGTGGTATAATTTTATCCGCTGAAACACCGGCGTAACGCCGAAGACGACCGAAAAAATAGAACACAACTTACGCCCGGCCGAACGGTAATTCCGTCGTGCTCGGCGTAAAGATTTTTCGGTCGAGCCCCTTTCTGCCGGGTTTCCGTCGTGTTTTCCGTCGAGTGGGAATCTAGCTTTAGTAGCTGAAAGCGTAGTTGAAAGTTGCACTGGGGCCCTCCATATACTACGTCACGCAAACAAAGGCATTTTATGACACCCCGTCCCCCCAGATCACACTTCGTCACGTTTTCTCAGTCCCTCCCCCAAAAACCACGTCACATTTCTTTCTAACCCCACCAAAAAACGCACTATGATTTGTCTTAATTTGTAAATTTAATTTGATTAATTTAAAAAGAGGCCCTTTCTTCTCGAGTGATATGGGTTCTACTCAGAAATGTTTCTCTAGGCTTGAAATTCAAAGTTCACTTCCTTTTTAAGCTTTTGCAAATATCGTAAGCCTCTAATTGAGCTTTAGAACTTTAATGTCTGGATCTGCTTTTTTATAAGCTTCCCAAATATATCCATAAATGTCACATTTCATGGTTTTCGACATTGTTACACGAAAACCTTTGGCTAATCAAGCTTGGGATTCAGACTTTAAAAATGTGCGAAAGAAGCGAAACCATTTCTCAATCGAAAGGAGGATCCGATTCATTCTCGCTAATGCTAGTGGCGACTAAAAAGTGGCATTAGGGAGTTTAAGGTGACACTACGCGTATTTAGCAGTCCTTGCGCGTACGTGCAGGCTAGTTCTGCAATGAACTGTGCGCTGTTTAAATTGGCTACACATACGCGTAATAAGTAGATCGTTGCTTAAAGTTTCTACTATTTAAGCGATGATGAAATATATTTGGTTAAACTATTGTAGAAATCGTTCCCAGGGCTGACATACGTGTTTTTTCTTCTATAACAAAAGAGAGCCTCGTAATAAAATTAATGTTAAATGTGACGTCATGCATGGAATAACCCCTCCTCCCCCCTTGTCACGGACCGACACAAATTTACAAAGCCCCTCCCCCCATAAGAGTGTGACGTAGTTTATGGACGGTCCCCTGTCCCAAAAGCTCAGTTTCCCATAAGAGCGTTTCATCAAAAGCACAAATCTCAACCTGATTAAGTTGGGTTTAGGGTAGGTTGGGTGTAGGCTTGGTTAGGCATATGTTAGCTTTGCTTAAACATAGGCTAGATTTAGGTTTGGTTTTCTTCGATTTAGGTTAAGCTGGGTTGGTTAATGTCAGATTGCTGTTTTCTAGCCCAAATTCAAATTATTTTGAAATACCAAGATTGGTTACTTCCTCAAAAATTTGACATCTTTTGCAAAATATATCTGTTTACAATAAATTTCATCCCAACAATTTGACGCCTTTCCAAAATACTGTTCCTTTCAATTTGTTTCTCGACGCTACGCAAATTACACCAATTCAATGCGTACCAGAAATATAACAAATCAAAACCAGTTGGTTTCTAATAACAAAATTTTTTTGATGTACAATAAAAATTACTCGACGCAGTTGTTTTAAATTACGCTTTATCTCTAAGATAATGAATTTTTTCTACGTGTGACGTAGAATGTAGGATTAAAATAAGTCACGTAAAAATTACGTATTACGAAGAGTGAATTCAGGACGTTTAATGGTAACATTTTCCCCTGGTACCGTGAAGTCTTACTTCTTACAAAAATCGTTTCCGGCTTCGTTCTAGGTAACGCGCCAGCATTGCCTTGTTTCAACGTTCTTATAGTACCCTGAACTCGTTCATGGTATTCCCTAGGTGTGGTTGGGGTGGCGAGGGCGTGCTAGTTTTATATGTGCTAATGTAGTACAGTATTCATGTTTTCTAACTCGCTTAGGTAATATTCGAGATGGCCCGGTTGGGGTACAATAAGGTCTCACCACAACCAATTAAAAAGGTCTTTTCTTCTATCCAGCCTCCACCAAAAACATACACACTCACAGAGAATATTCGTAAAAGCCAGTAGGCCTTTCACAACGTAGATAAAAACATATAACAACTAGATATATATCGAAGCGGAAACTCTATAGCCTTTGGATATATATATATTAAAGGGTGAGGAGATGTTTTCAGTGACAACCATAAATAAATAACAGCAACCCATCCTTTATACGTGGTGCCAAAAACCGAAGAAAAGAGAAAATATTGTAATTTGAAACAATTTCCAATAAATCACCTTCGCCACAGCTGTCCATCAAATTAACGCTAAATTTGAGGGTTGCCGCAATCTCACCGGGTGAATTTTTTCCCAATACTTCCAAGAGCTGGAAGAGAATATTTTCTTAAAAAGGGTTCATACCAACTTGTCTTACATTCATCCGAAGTCGGAAAATTGCTATTAAGTCTTACCATAGAACTAATGTACTACCTTTCGTGTAACCTGGCCGCAAACACATAAACATACACACGCACAAAACACTATCGCAAAGCTAGGTCTGGTTACATAACCACACGTAGCAAAAACGTGGCCTTGAAAGTGTCGTTTGGCGTTTGATGTTTGTGGAAAATATACTAAAAACAAAAAAGGTTATTATGGAAAATAGGATTTTCATTTCTGCATTTTAAAAGAGAATTAAGGGTTGCGTAAACGTTTTTAAGTTCACAGTATGACTATTTCTAAACTAAACGCACCCATATAGAAATACCGTCACACGTAGAATTTACAAAAGGATTTTCTTGAGTTATTTTTTGTTGTTTAGATTAGATTTGATTTTTAGGTTAAGTTGTTATTGGTTATCAAATCAAAATTGATTGTAATTAAAATTGAAAATATTTTTCGAAGCTATAACAGACAAGGTGAAGTTATTTACGTTTCTGTCACGTGAAAACATCAAAATAATAAAAACCTAACTTATCTTATTCAGTTTTTGCTCGGATAAGTCGCACTTAAAACTGCTCCGTTTAAATAACAAATTGTCAAGTCCAGAAATAACAACATTAGCAGTTTTAACTCAGCTCTTTATTAGATGGTTCACACAGCGCGATAAGAATACAAAAAGCCCTGAGTTACTGATAACACCGGTTTATATAATAATACATTATGGCTGCGCGCGCAGCTATAAAAGTGAACTCTGAACCCATGCAAATGACACAAATCTTTTATCGCGAGGCTTAGCGCCGGATGCGGGTCTTTCGCTTAAACTTCATGGCGGACGCTCGCGATGTAAAACACTATAACCAAACCAAGAAAGTGGCACCCAAGGATAAAAACTATTGGGAATTATAAGGAGCAAATAGCTTGTGCAGCAAATGCAACCACGGTATATCTGGTAAGCAAAAACATATTCCATGCAAAATCTGCGCCCAGAACTCTCATACCGTCTGCTATGACATAAGAACTGATGACATACAAAGACAAAGGTCAAAGCATTTTTAAATGCAATACCTGCAAATAACAGTTACAGTGAACAACGCATAAACACACCCCCAGCTAAAACCAACCTATGCGCGATCTCTGATAATGAATCGGAGGTAAATGACGCAGAACTATTACATACAGGAAGATACAGGAACCGATAATTGCGATATACCAGCGATCCTAAACTCATTTATGACTCTGAAAAGATCTAGCAGAACGAAAGACAGTGTACTTGGCCACACGCTTTCGGGACAGCAGTCACTCACAAATTTAATAAGAACCAAGTCAGCCAGAGGAATTAGACACGCACGAAAGCGGCTTTATCACAGTAACATACTCAAAAGCAAAGAAAAACAAGATGGCCCCGGCCTTAAAAACGTTTTGCCTGGGCTAGCTAAATTTTTGTAAGGTGACCACGGCCTATATACTTTACGGTTTTTTCTTCTTTAAAATATCAAACATCATTCCTATTACGAATAAAAATAATCATTGATTACAATCTAATAGAAATATGCAACAAGCGCTTAGAATTAGCCCCCGAGTCATGTTGTCTTGAAACTTGACACAATAGAAATGAAGTAATTTGCATAAGCCCTACCGAAAAACGCTAGACGTGACACGGAAACGAATGGTGGACATAAGGAACAGAGAAAATCGTATTGGAATAGAAGGCAGACCCGATAGGTATTACTGCCAAAAGCAACCTCATTCCTTTTTGTTTATGACGTACTAAGAGCTAATTAATCAGAAAACCCGGAATCAATAACGTAGTTTTAAGCGTGCTGACAACATACGAAAGAAATATTTCGAGACAAAAGACGAAAAAATACTGATATTCAGGATTTAAAACCTCAATGTTTTATATCCTTTAAATCAGTATTTCCATCGTCTGTTGTCTGCACGCACAAAGCTACGTTAATGATCATCATTTAGCCGCTTCAACATAAAAATCTGGGTTTGCGCGTGCTGACATCCAAAGCTGGAACAGATTATATATCGAATAAGCTGTCGCCGGAGATGGGGAGTTGCCTATCCTCTAAATTTAAATCACTTGGCAGGGACTGGAGGTGTCAAAGTTTAGTGACAAACTCTCAATGGGTATTTAATAAACTGGGATGCTTTTAAGCACACAGGATTGAAATTCCAAATTATAATTAAATACTTTTTGTTTGATACGTTGATATTAGCGTAATCAATCCTTGAATACGTTAGTTTCGTTTAACATTAGTCAGTTTCGTTTTGTTCATGCATTTCATACTCCTGTTAGTCGAGTTGTTGATTTAATTTTGTAATTATCGTTGAGCAATTCAAATGGAGCCTTAAATTTTTCATATTAACTTTAATTAAACCATGAGGAAGTTGATTCGTTTGTCATTAATGGTATCTCCGGAATTAAGTTACATTTAAACACCGGACTGAACTATCTAATGCCATCAGCCGTTTAGCCTTCTTAGACCTTGCCATGGACAGATGACAATCTAGACGTAGTTTTTTAAATTAATTATGCTCGCGTGCGATAGTCACGTTTTTTAAGCTCGTGCTCTATTTAAATTTTAAAGCAGTTTTCAACTTCGAATTTTTGAAGTCCAAGGCTTAGCAATTTTTTTTTAGTCAATTCGTATAATTACTCATTTAAATGCCTCGACCACGACGCTCTCTATCTCTTCCGGATGCTTCCCACCTTGATGACACCGTTGAGGTTCGTTCTCGGCCGATATTGGACATTTTGACAAGAAGTCGTTCTCGCATTCTAAACTCGGTTAATCCTGGATTTCCTTCTGACGATACTACTCGGTCCGAACTTCTACTCTCTCATGAGACCTCTACGACTTTTGAAACTCCTTGTGCCGAGTCCTGTCTCCCTCAAGCTACCCTTAAAACGATTGTGGTTGACGATACCTTGCAAGTATTTGTTGTACCGAAAGTAGACGCCGATTTCAGTGATGTTCTCAACTCGTCAGTCAGCGAGTCTTCTGCCTTGACCTCCCTCTGCTGCGTTTGTCACGATGTTGTTTCTGCTAGTCAACCTTCTTTCTCTTGTGGACTTTGCGAAAGCCTCACCCACACCATTTGCGTGAACCTACCTGATTCGTTGTCTTTAGCACTGAGACATCTGGACGTCTCTCAAGCTAAACATTTCAATTTCATGTGTCCTACATGCTTGACAATAGCACCCAATCTTCGAGTTTTATTCACCCGGAATTCAGAGGAAATTAAGCGTATTGATGCACTTCTCTCATCAGTCGCCCCACCATCCCAAGACGCACTTTCATCGAAATCTAATTTTCAAGATATACGACAGACACTGGACTCCTTTCGGTCTGATTCCTTGGAGCGTCTGCAAGAAATCTCTTCTGACGTTCACTCTCTCAAGAAAGATTTCTCTGTACTAAGAAGTCAATGTAACTCCAACACTCGCTTTGTAGAAGAGCATACCCATTGTGACCGAAACATCGCCACCACTACGGTATCCGAGTTTCGCTCACTCGTTGTTTCCCTCAAGCATGAACTCCATTCGGTCGGATCGAAATGCGAGTCCAACTCCAATGCCATCCGTGAACTTTTAACAAACCAAGAGAAGATGAATAAGTTAATAAACCATGACTCCCACCTACAAGCTGATGTCACGTCTTCCAAGTCAGGTTCTGAGCAACACGGTTTCGATGTTCGTAGGAATTCTGGTCACTCGAGTCCTTCCTCCGATGTACGCACAAACCCTGAACCAAGCCGTGACGTTGCTTTACGAAGCCCTAAGCGTAAGACTCCCAGGCACGATGGTCGGTTATTTTCCTCATTGTCTCAAGACCGCCCGGGGCCCAATGATTCCCGCAAACCGGATGAAATTTCGTACAGGAAGAAAAACGCCCTAATATTTAATATACCGGATTCGTCTGATGTCAACCTCGGTAGTTTCTGTAGAGGGCTCTTGCATGACTTAGGATTCTCCTTGCGTGAAATAAGTTTGATTGCATTTCGGCGCCTCGGTCGTTTTGACCCATCCGTTAAGAAACCACGTCCGCTCCTCTTTCGCTTCAACACCGTTAGGGATCGTCAATACTTTTGTAGTGGAGTCGCTGAAATGCGTATTAAGCAACAAACTGACTTCGTCGCAATCCCTGATCGGACAGAGGCCCAGCGCCAACGGAATAGAGACCTGGTTTCTGAACTTCGTCGACGCAGAAGCCAGGGAGAGACTAATATTGGTATACGGAGAGGCCAAATTGTTCAGGTTCCGCCATCAGCTCCACGCCGTACCGGCCTTGTTCCTGACTCTAGTCATCTTTCGTCGTATGACATGAATTCACCTACCATTACACCGGTTCAGCCAATGCGATCTTCTCAATGCGTTGCTCATCAGGCTTGCTCTTTACCGACTGGTATCCCGGCGCCGCTCTACGTTCCACCGCAAGTTCATCCAATCCGTCCGTTTCTTACTCCGTTCGGTCACGTACCACATTTTCAACAAAAAAACTAGACGTTCTTGAAACTCCAATACCTGTTCCTTCACAGTCAACTGAGTTTTCTAGGCCAGTCACTTCTACAACCATCAAGCACTCTCAATCCTTGCTTCCGATAACCATTAACTCTACGAATACCACAAACAGTCTCCGGGCATCTTCTGTCATACTATATACGAATATACGAAGTCTACGCGGACAATATGCGTTCGCAGAATTATCCTCTCTGATTTGCTTACATAACGCGAAAATAGTAGCTATAACTGAAACGTGGATGAAGCCGGACATTTTGGATAGTGAGAGATCTATTCCCAAATTTAACTTGTTTCGACGGGATCGTGTTGCCGCAGCCAATGGTGGCGGTGTAGCTCTCTTTATACACAAAGACTATCTTACCGAAGCCATTTCTATTGTTCCATCGAATCAGGATGATTTATGGTCTTCAACACTTGGTCTTGACTTTTTAACAGTGCTTTGCACTAATGACAAGGACAGTCTATTATTATTGGTTTTATATCGCTCACCTACCTTTGATAACCATGAGCAAGTCCGCCTTGTCCTAACCATTGCCAACGACTACAGTTTGATGAAGAAATGCAAACTTTTGATTTTGGGCGATTTCAATTATCCAAAAATTGAGTGGTCGAACTTTACTTCGCTCTGTGGAGCAACTTTGGCAACGAAAGCGTTTTTAGAACGGGCAGAGGTCGTGGGTTCAGGATCTCAATCTTCATCAACTAGTCGTTGAACCTACCCGCGCGGGGACAACCAGTACCACACCCAGTATCTTGGATCGGATCACTTGCTTGTTTACAATCTATCTCACCAGTCGCCCATCGCGTCCAGCGATCATGATGTTTTGACATTTAATTGCGCATTTCCGGTGTTTTCGTCCGGTCCCATCACTAGACTCACACGTGACTATTTCAAGGGCGACTATGACAGTTTTCGCATTTATTTATCAAATCAAGACTGGTTAGATGTTTTCAAAAATCAAACTCCTGATGCATGCTGGTCGAAGTTTTGTTCAACTCTACATCGAGGAATCTCGCATTATATTCCTTACCTCAAAATATCATCGGCTCGGCCACCTTTTAACGTACGTTCGACAAAATCCTATGACTATAAGAAACAAACTTGGGCACGCTATTCAAGACTAAAGAAGCGGAACGCTGCCAATACTCTAGTTGTACAAGCGTATGACTGTTACAAAAAGGCTCGAAATGGTTACACAAATGCTGCCAGGAAAGCCCAGCGAAAAAAGGATGCGCGGTTAACTTCGATGATAAAAACCAACCCTAAAGCTTTCTACAGTTACATTAACAATAAACGTTCGTGCAAATTCTCCATCTCGCAATTACGGTGTTCTGATGGCTCATTAACATCCAACCCGGAGGAAATCACGGAATTGTTAAACGCTTATTTCGCGGGGGTTTCATCTAACGTCGTGATGGGTGCGGTGATGTTTCTGCTGTGACCTCCATACAAGGCGAGCCACTCGATTGCTGTACTTTGAACTCTTTCGTCTGTACTGAGCAGGATGTGTTCCATCAGCTTTCTACTATCGATGTCTCTAAGTCTCTTGGCGCCGATGAAATACACCCGTATCTTTTACGATCTACGGCTGCTCTCCTTTGTGCTCCATTAGCCAAATTATTCAACTGTTCTTTCTCTACGGGTGCTGTTCCGAAGGACTGGAAAAATGCGGATGTCACTCCAATTCATAAGAAAGGGAGCCGTCTTGAGAAGGAGAACTTTCGCTATAGCTTCTGGAAAAAATAAACAGGGACAAAGAAAATGATCCCAACATGGTACGTATTATAGCATATTTAATGTGTTTTAACATATATGAATATACTGCATGGAAAGCTTCACCTTACAGTTTACACTTTGCTAAGACGTTTTGTGCACGTAATAAGGAGGTAAACGAGGGATCGGACACTAGCCAAAATCCCGTACACTTTCAATCCCAAAATCTCTAAACATGTTCTATCGGAAAATAACTTGGAAATCTTTAAATCCCTCCTAAAAACTTCTTTAAAATCCCAAAATCTCTCTCAAATTTCAAAAACGCCATATGTCCGACCCCTCGGAGGTAAAGCTTTTAAAGGGAGATTGATAGTTTCTGAAAACCAATTTTTTATCGATTTAAATTGCAAAAATAACAATAAAATCATTAACAAAACTTGCCAAAACCTTTCCGTTAAATTTGTATATTTTTTATATTGTAAATTGTCTACACCGGAAGCTTGTAGCTACCGATACACGGGGATAAAATATTGATGGGGGAAGAAACTTTTGCCGTTTTTCTTTGGATTGCTCCGACTTCCTCCCATTGCTCCCGGAACCCATTGACGCAATGTATTTTCCATTGCTCCCGGAGCAGTTGGAGCAGAGAGAATTAAGAAATGGAGCGGAAACTAGGAAGAAAGATGTAGCTCTTAAGACCACGTGATGAGCAATAAGAGGCCGGGTTGAGTTCCGGCAGCCATCAGAGAGAATATCTTCCCCCAATAAAATGAGAGGGTTGTCATGTGACAGGAAGTTACCCCGGGCCGGTTATTCGAGACGCGCCCCCTCGTTTGAGCTACACTGTGTTTTGCAGTACCAAAGGCAGGAACTTCCACTCCCTATCTTAATTCTCTCTGGTTGTAGCAGCCCAAAGAAAACGCATAACTTTACAGCATTTCAGCACACTGAGGTTACTTAATCCATGCTTGCATTGTATATGAAAAACCTATAACAAATTAGCGACCGCAACACCACATCAATGAGAGGCCTCCCACCCCGAATTTGATTTTTTAGGCGAAAGGAGAAGTGTTTGTGACGTAAGGCGTCTGTAAACGCGAATGTAATAGCCCGCGTGATATGTATTTGACTCCGATATTACTATCTATGACTTTTTAATCTCCTTGCCACTCTTAAATGAAAGGAGTGCGTGCATTCCTCTGGGTATGATCTTTTTGACTCAAAGAGCTTTTTTTGTTTTCCCAACTTCTGTTGTAGGTGGTAGACATTGAATACGACGAACAAACCTTCGAATTGACGTTCGCGTATTGGCAAACTGGACTTATGCGTGAATCTTTTCAAAAGTACCCCAATAACGTTCAACGTATTCAGCTAGTCTTAATAATGAAGGTACGATGTCTTGATCCTAAACAACAGAAATTCAAAAGCAGTTTCAACAACTATTTCATCTAAGAGAAAAGTCAAAGAAATATTTACCAATGGTTCAGTATTTAAAGACTGAATGCAATTAATAATTAGCTGCAATCCGGCCCGAATACAACATGCTGGAAGAAGTGGCAGCGCCATAATCATTTTTATCAAACTTCGAGGAGTGTCCAAAAGGTTATTTTCCAAAATGACGTCATGTTGGTAAAATCTACCCAAGGGGGTAAATTGCCTAGGCGATTGAAAAATATAAAATGAAAATTAAATACATACTGGAAAAGGTTGTCGTTACCTGTGGAGGAGGGAGGGCAAAGAAGAATTCTGTTTTTAAATAGGCCCAATTAAACCATAAAATTTACTTAACAATAAAAGACAAAGTAATTCATAATTTTTTGAATTATATTCATATTAAGTCCTTTTATCAGTCATTGGTTTATGTAACTATTTTATATAGGCTCAAAACATCTTTTGACATGACGACGGTGGAGCACCTGGAGCCAACGAGGATGACGACGGTGAAGTCAACGTCGCGGGAGCCAACGAGGGTGACGACGGGGGAGTCAACGTCGCGGGAGCCAACGAGGGTGACGACGGGGGAGTCAACGTCGCGGGAGCCAACGAGGGTGACGACGGGGGAGTCAACGTCGCGGGAGCCAACGAGGGTGACGACGGGGGAGTCAACGTCGCGGGAGCCAACGAGGGTGAAGACGGGGGAGTCAACGTCGCGGGAGCCAACGAGGGTGACGACGGGGGAGTCAACGTCGCGGGAGCCAACGAGGGTGAAGACGGGGGAGTCAACGTCGCGGGAGCCAACGAGGGTGAAGACGGGGGAGTCAACGTCGCGGGAGCCAACGAAGGTGACGACGGGGGAGTCAACGTCGCGGGAGCCAACGAGGGTGACGACGGGGGAGTCAACGTCGCGGGAGCCAACGAGGGTGACGACGGGGGAGTCAACGTCGCGGGAGCCAACGAGGGTGACGACGGGGGAGTCAACGTCGCGGGAGCCAACGAGGGTGAAGACGGGGGAGTCAACGTCGCGGGAGCCAACGAGGGTGACGACGGGGGAGTCAACGTCGCGGGAGCCAACGAGAGTGACGACGGGGGAGTCAACGTCGCGGGAGCCAACGAGGGTGACGACGGGGGAGTCAATGTCGCGGGAGCCAACGAGGGTGATGACGGGGGAGTCAACGTCGCGGGAGCCAACGAGGGTGACGACGGGGGAGTCAACGTCACGGGAGCCAACGAGGGTGACGACGGGGGAGTCAACGTCGCGGGAGCCAACGAGGGTGACGACGGGGGAGTCAACGTCGCGGGAGCCAACGAGGGTGACGACGGGGGAGTCAACGTCGCGGGAGCCAACGAGGGTGACGACGGGGGAGTCAACGTCGCGGGAGCCAACGAGGGTGACGACGGGGGAGTCAACGACGCTGGAGCCAACGAGGGTGACGACGGGGGAGTCAACGTCGCGGGAGCCAACGAGGATGACGACGGGGGAGTCAACGTCGCGGGAGCCAACGAGGATGACGACGGTGGAGGAGGGATAAATGAGGTAAGATGGATTGAAAATGATGACGGGCCACCTGTGGCACCGTAACTCTCCCAATGTACCTCGCGCACGCCTTACGGTAGGCGATTGTTAAGTGCTGCCGCTAATCCCTCTCTCCTTCAAGGGTGGAACACGTGGAGCGAATATACCCTTGATCGATTTGGGAGGCAGCACCGACGAGGATGATTTTCGGGTTCCAGAGGACGACTATGGGTTTATCGAGGCCCCGAGGCCGCCATCTCCACCCCAAATATTTTGCACAAGCTGATTTTCCTGAGGAACCATCAGTTGTCGATCGTCTACGATGCCCCGTATGCTTGACAAAGGAAGTAGGACGTTTGTCAGTGCCTTGCAATCATCTTTCATGTTGTCATGAATGCTCCGAGGAAATTATGAACAACGATAGTCTGTGCCCAATATGCAGAGCTCCATCATATGAGTTCAGACCAGTTTATCTACAGTACTAAAGCAAATGGGTATGATATAACCACAATAATTTAAATAACACTAGGTTATTTCAGTAAAATATTCGTGACTTTTCAATATGTAGACCGACTCATAAAGTCCAGGATCAACAACAAGCCCGATAAAAATACATGATTTGGTAAGTTAATTTTAATAGACCTAACACGAGGATGACGACGGTGGAGCACCTGGAGCATGATGTGGTGAGTTAGAGGGGCTGTCCGATCCCTTCTCCTTTTTTACGCACCCGCTACGCTAAGCTCTATGATGAATATCGTCGTTTTCCATTTTAATTTTAATAGATCTAACACAGTAAATTCCTTTCTCCATAGAGCAAAGTCAAGGCCCCCAGTCCATCGATGGAAGCTATTCTTAACTAGAGAACTACAATACCGAATTTTCCAATTTCATCTACCGAGAGATGAATTCCAAACTTCATCAATTAGTATATTAAAGTTAACAATTTTAACAAACAATTTCATTACAGAAAACACGGCTGGGGGCTAAAAATAGGCTATGGTTGTATTTATGAATGAGCGTACAATCATTGAATATTTTTAGTTTCTAGTCATACATAATGCTGCAAGAAGAAGATTCATATAAAAAATTTATAGTATACCTAGAAAATATTTCTTATAAGTACATTATACACTTAGTTTTGTTATTCAATTCAGATGTTTTTCTTTTGTTTATTGAACTGTTATAAAATATGCATTAAAAGCATTGTTGCGTATTGAATTAAAAACAAGATTTCTTACTCATAACAAAATAAACATTATACTAGTCTATAATCATGTCGTAGTACCTACTAAACCTTACCTTTATATTTTAGGCTTTCAGGATACGAAACTAATGTAGAACGTATTACATTGTAGCTCACAGATTCGTACTTAAAAAGCTTTAAGGTAGTTTACCTCTTATGGTAGGCCATAATTATTGTAAATAATAATCATAAGACTGGGATTAGCTATCCAGACTAGAGCTTGGCATTATCTATCCATTATCCACGTTGTTTTATCTTTATCCATACTCGAAAATTATCCACAGAACTTACCTGTTAAATCTTATTGTATCACAACTTTGTTTATAAATAATCGGTTATCCACCAATATGTGGGTAATGGATAGAAAATGGGAAGCACAATTCCAGACCTCCTTGGTTTCTAAAATTACTACTTCTATATACATCAACAAGTTTCTCGGGTTTGGTGTTAATTAAAGGTTTAATTCTAATATAATCTGCCGTTGTTGCATAGTGAGGATTAATTACACAGCTTGTTTTTCTTTCGTGTTGTTCACTTTTGAAATGCCAGTTCACGGCGACAATTTTTTAGTTATGAATAAATTTCATTCATTTGGTCTTTATTTACTTATTTTTGACCTTCTGTAATAATAAGTATAGGTATTAATTTATTTGTTTGTTTTCTGGTAGCGAAGCTCGTAATGCCAGTTTTAAATAAAATAACGAGTAGTGAGTAGAGCGCGTGGTACTCGCCATTTTAAAAATAGCGGCATTTTTTGAGGAATCGAGCATTCTCCGATTACTGACCCATCTATCGAACGCCTTGCGATAATTATATTGTTCAGCACCCTTAAATGTAATCGAAACTAAATGTTTCGACGTATTTCGTCTTTTGTACTTCCTACGATTGTACTAATGAAATTTTAGTTTACTTCCGATTAAAAATTATACATTTATTATCTTGACTTACAGGTGGCAGCACACATTATTCGAGAAGCGGAAGTAAAGTCTACGATAAGATACTTTTTCTAGCAAAAGATACTTTTTCTATCAAAAGATACCTTTTCTAGCAAAAGATACCTTTTCTAGCAAAAGATACCTTTTCTATCAAAATATACCTTTTCTAGCAAAAGATACCTTTTCTAGCAAAAGATACCTTTTCTAGCAAAAGATACCTTTTCTATCAAAAGATACCTTCTCTAGCAAAAGATCCTTTTCTAGCAAAAAATACCAAAATTATACTATTTCTACTATTTTTCCTACCATAAGTCGCAGATATGAACAGGCGGGCATTCGGACAGTCGGAGCAACGGACAAGTTTTAGTCGGGGAAACGAACAGTCGGGGGAAACGGTACCCACCCATTGGGCGCTGTTACAAGTGCAACCAAACCCGGCCATTTGAAAAGGGATTGTACTAATCCGGGAAATGGGCAAACGAGACAACCAAGATAATCGGAAATCCGAATTATTCTTGGGAGGGGCCTCGTGATAAAATTGAAACCAAAATAACGAGGGCCAAAAACCAGGCAAGAAATTCGAAAACTCGAATTTTCGCCCCATCGTTTAATCGCTGTTCTGATTTTGGCGGGAAAACTCCCCCATTATTGTGATTTCAAGCTATGGAGCAATCGTTCCTTGGCTTGTTAGACAGCGGATCGTCAGTTTCTTTGTTGGGTGATGAATTCATACCCATATTCGAAGAACGAGAAATGGCGATAAAAGCTAATAGGACAATGGTTAGATTCGGTCGCGAAACATACCGAGTAGCCGGAGATATCCGTCTCCAGGTATATTGGCCCCGGAGGGAAAAGAAGGCAGCGCTTTCTTATTGTCCGAGGTCTTACACCCTCAGTTATTTTTGGAAGAGATTTTCTTCGAGGAACGGGTTTAGATATTAGGTTAAGTGAAGGTGGGTGGTCAATCGGCCCCTTCCCTCAAAAAGTCATCCCGTTCGATACCGAAGAAATGGAAAAAGGGCCGTCTAATTGCTTTGGCGAAATCGTCAAAAGTGAAAAAGACCCCTTAAATGTGTTAAAAGCTTTGGCGTCGAAATCGACCTGTAGCAAAGATGAAAGAGCTAGGTTGGTGGATATGCTTTCAGAATTCCAAAGTATATTCACAAAGAAACCTGGCGAAACCTCGCTAATTGAGCACTCTATAGAGATGGGTGACTCTAGGCCTATAGCGTGTCATCCCCGTCCAGTTAGCAATAAGAAGAGGGAGGAGATCGACAGGGCTTTTGATGAGTTGTTGGAACTGGGAGTTAAAGACCATCCAATAGTCCCTGGGCGTCCCCGATAGTTCTTGTTGAGAAAGCTAACCCAAAGCCGGGCGAGATCAAACGGCTTTGTGTAGATGTGCGGAGGTTAAATGACGTGACTACCGCCGATAGGTATCCAATGCCTTCGATACCTGATATTTTAGCGTACTTAGGGAAGGCGCGGTATTTCACGACAATAGATCTCACAAAGGGGTTCCTCTAAGTGAGGATGAAAGATAGCGATATACAAAAGACAGCTTTCGTGTGCCATAGGGGACTTTACGAATTCGTAAAGGTGCTCTTTGGACTTAAAAACGCACCGGCAACTTTCATGCGATTAGTTGACCGTGTGTTAGGACCCTGTAAATGGAATTTCGCTCTCGGTTTTTATGATGATAACTCCATATATTCCGAGACGATTGAGGATCATTTGACTCACATTCGAGCAATTCTAGGCCGCCTTAAAGATGCCGGACTAACTATTAATCCGAGCAAGGTGCAACTTTGCACAAATACCGTTAATCTTCTCGGTTATAAGGTTGGTCCAGGGCGCTGTATGCCAAAGCCGGATAAGTTTCGAGCGATTGAGGAATTCACCATCCCTCGAGACGTGAAATCATTACAAAGATTTCTTGGCATGATAGGTTATTACCGCCAGTTTATACCGAACTTTGCGGGAATAGCTCGTCCTTTGTATAACCTATTTAAGAAGGATTCCATGTGGCGTTGGGAGGAAACCCATACCAACGCTATGAGGGAGTTAGTGGAAAAGGTAAATAGTACCTCGGAATTAGCTCTCCCGGATTTGAATAAGAAATTTCTTATTCAAACCGATGCAAGTAGCCACGGCTTGGGTGCAGTATTGGCACAAGAGACAGATAGAGGATTAATGCCTATCTGGTTTATAAGTCGTGGGCTGACTCCAGCAGAGCGTAATTATTCCACTACGGAGTTAGAATGTCTTGCAGTAGTATTCGCTCTCAAGAAGTTTAAAATGTATGTTGAAGGTACTGATGTGATAATCGAAACCGACCATCAGGCCCTTCAATGGCTTAAGAAGATGAAGGAACCAGTGGGGAGATTAGCCCGTTGGTCTCTAGGCCTCCAACCATTTAATTACGAGGTGCGATACCGCCCTGGTAAATTAAAAATGGCAGCTGATGCTCTAAGTCGGGCACCAATCGAAACCGAATTGGCCGATGAAGAAGCCGTTATATTGGTTGCAAATGAAGTAGTGGGGGGTAACACACCCAAGTTGGGTTTACCTTTTAACAGAGAGGCGATCATAAAATCCCAAGCTACTGATCCAGAGTTATCTCGTTTAATCGAGGAGTTAGAGCATGTTAGAAGCTCTGTAGACCCGAAAACGGCAATAAAGGCCAGGGCAGTATTGGATCAGTATGTAATGGATCAAGACGGTCTTCTATTAAGATACTTCGCACCATGGGACGAGGCGGATGAGGATGCCCTAGAGAAAGCTTGGAAAGTAGTATTACCTCGAAGCTTGAGGCTAGAGTCAATTAAATATTTTCATGACGAGCCCCTTGCCGGCCACCTGGGAGTTTGTAAAACGTATAAACGTTTACAATGCCGGATCACGAGGTCGGGTATGAAGCGTAACGTTTTGAAGTATGTTTGGGGTTGTGAGATGTGTCAGAAATCGAAGCCATCTGCACAATTAGAGCCCGGACTGCTCTCAAGCGTTCGTAGCGAAAGACCGTGGGAATTAGTGACCTGTGACCTACCCTTACGAAAAATGACTATGGAGAAAATATGGGAGAAGTTATTTGAAGTTTTCTGTCGATTTGGATTCCCAAAGGAACTGATTACTGATAATGCTTCTGTGTTTTCCAGTCCGGAATTCAAAGAGACATGTAAAAGATTGGGTATACGCCTGAAAAATACATCTCCGTATCATGCTCAGGCAAACATTACTGAGCGCATGAATAGGAATATCAAGCCTATGATTATTTCTTATATTGAGAAACATAGGGATTGGGATGCTCGTATTCCTGAGTTGGGCTTCGCCTTAAGGTCAGCTGAAAACAGCTCGACTGGATTCACGCCCGCGGCGATGTATTTCGGTAGGGAGCTCTGCGCTCGGTTAGATTGGGAATTGGAACCGGTAAATATTTACCAGAACCGAAACCCAGATCTATATGCTGAGAGACTGAAGGTTAGACTTCATGATGTTATCGATCATGCAAGGCATAAGCTGCAGGACTCAAAACTGAAGCAGAAACTGCACTACGACAAGCGTCGGAGACACGTGTATTTTCGACGTGGCGACCTTGTTTTGCGCCGTACGCACCCACTTTCCTATGCGAGTCGTGGTTTCACGGCTTCGCTCGCAAAAAAGTACGACGGCCCATTCGTAGTGCAGGAAAGAACTACCCCGTTGACGTACAGGTTGGAGGAGGAAACTACGCGAAAATTCGCTGGTATCTCTCACGTTTCAAACCTGAAACGGTACACTCCACCTTGGACGGGAGACTCTCCGCAGGATAGCGAAATCGCCGGTGAAAATTCACCTGTCGATATAGCTAAGCCTAAACGTAGGAGGAGAGAGCGGAGAGAGAGCGAAAAGAGTGTTCCTCGCCATAGGTACAATTTACGTTCCACCAAAGGAAACCCTTTGTAACGTTTTTAGGTTGGAAAACCACGACACTCTTTTCATTTAACCCTCGGGAATTGTAAGAAACCTTACGATTACCGGAAGACTAATTTATCTTGCGCATACGCGCGACTTAAATAGTTGTACCAAATGCAGTTGCAACGGAAGTCGCGCCCGGCGTCAAGGGAGCGGTCCAGTGATGGCGGTGGCCCAGGTGGGCCAGGCCCAACACCAGCCGCAGAAAAAACAAGGCGCCGTGGGGAAGCAGGTGCGAAGGGCACCCGTCCCAACAAAGACAACAGCAAAGGCGCCGAAACAGCCAAGTAGGCGAAGCGTCGCCACTTGGTGCCATTCGGGCCGAATATATTACAGCGACGCCCGATGGCCGGATGACCAGCCGTGTTGGGGGCAAACCCCCAATATATTTAGGGGGAAGACCCTCACCCCTGACGACCTCGTCGGGGTGAGTGGGACCGACTTTGGGGCCGCAGCCGCGGCTCCATCTCTGCCGGAGGCCCACGAGTCCGGGCCGTCCGAATTCTCGGACGCGTTGGATTTGTCGCCAATACTGGAGGAGGAAGATCTTTTCTTCCCAACATTGGAATAGCACAGCCCTACCCATTAAGTATTTTTTGGGTGGGAGAATTGTAACGGTCATATCGCATACGCGAAATGGCGTTACCCCTCGTAGGCCGTTGCTCCTCATAACGTTAAAATTAGCGAGATTGGGTGGCAGCGGAACGAGCATACGCTTGTAAAACTATCAGGGGGGTCTTAAGAAAGTCCTATTGCCCCGCGCAACTGTCCTCGTCAGAATCCCGACAGAGACTTAACCCTTTATGCGTTCAAATTTGATTGCTAATGCGTACCACCACAGTGGCAAGGTATTGAACGTTGAAACATTCAATTTGGAATGCTCTTTTTTACTGTGTATTCTTCAAAATTTATGAAACAAATGTAGTCACCTTTTCTTACCTTATTAGGCACTTTCGAATTCTTTGTGTAATTGTGATCATGTAAATGATGATTCGTAAATTGATTAATTTCCATTATCATCGACCAAGGCCCGACCAGCTGAGCTCAGCTGACGGAACCTCGAGACTGACCCTGAACCGTGAAAATAAAAAACTATCGACCCGAAGTCCCGAGGCTCGCAATAGAAGGCCCTGCAATCTTAGGCCCACGTAAACTAAAGCATCATAGGTAACTTATACTGCCGAGCACGACGCACGAGATTCCGGCATATTTTCCCCTCCAGTTAAGTTTGTTCCTACGACATTCAAACAGCAGCAGGATGATGGTTTTAGAGTACCAGAAAATTTGCAGTCTTCGCCTTCCTATTGGCAGCATGGGCAGAAAGAGTTGATGGCTATGATTAGGCAGCTTGGTACGGCTACCTTTTTTATAACGTTTTCAGCTGCGGAAGGGAAATGGCCTGAGCTATTGAACATACTGAGGGTGATTTTGGGTCAGGATCGCTTAGCGAATGATGATATTTGCAATATAAGTTTTTCGGAAAAGGCAAAGTTGATTCAGGATGATCCTGTTACTTGTACTAGATACCAACGTTTTCGGGCTCTGCTTAAAGCTTTGCAAAAACTAGGTCCCCTTGGTTTTATTGAAGATTATTACTTTAGAGTTGAAAAAGAGCCGCAAAGAGGCTCTCCACATCAACATGGGTTGATATGGATTAAAGATGCGCCTAAGCTTAAAGATGATTTGTCGAATGTTAAAGAGGTAGAGGACTTTATTGATAAAGTTATTTCTTGCGCTGATTATGGGGATTTGTTAACGTCATTGCAAATGCATGAACACACGGAATCGTGTAGGAAGAAGGTTAAAAATAGTTCAGTTTGTCGTTTTGGAATTCCATTTCCTCCCATGCCTAGAACTGTCATTTATGATCCGAGTTTAATAGAACCGGGAAGTCATGACGAAGAACTTAAGTGTAAGAACAAATCCAAGAAAGGGACCGTGCATAAACTACGTCACGAAAAAATGGCATTTTCTGACTCCCCGTCCCCTAGATCACGCTTCGTCACGTTTTCTAATACCCCTCCCCTGAAAACCACGTCACATTTCTTAACCCCCCCAACGAACTATGATTTGTCTTAATTTTTACCAATTGAACTTGATTAATTTAAAGAGATTCTTCTTGGGGCATGATATGGGTTCCACTCAGAAATGTTTTGCTCGACTTGAAAGTCAAAGTTCATGTCCGTTTTAAGCTTTTACAAATATCGTTTGCCCATGATTGAGCTTTAGAACTTTAATGTCTGGATGTGCTTTTTTATAACGTTCCAAAATATTTCCATAAAGCTTAGTTAAAGGGGCACACTTCATAGTTGTCGACATTGTCACTTGAAAACCTTAGGGTAATCGAGCTTGGGATTCAGATTTTAAAAATGTTCCAAAAAAACGAACCATTTAAACCGAGTGGATGATCCGATTGATCCTCGCTAATGCTAGTGGCGAAAAAGCATTGACATTAGAGAGTTTAAGCTGACACTACATTTAGCAGTCTTTATGCGTACGTGTAAGCTAGTTCTGCATTGAAAGGGTCAATCGACCTCTTACTGACTTCGTAATAAAATTAATTTTAAATGTGACGTAACGCATCGAAGGACCCCTCCCTCCCCCCTCGTCACGGACCGTCACAAACCCCTCCCCTCCCATAAGAATGTGACGTAGTTTATGGACGGTCCCAAATTGTGTGAGCTTTTGCAATCGAAAGAAAAAGAATTGTGGGTAGATTGATTTGAGGAGAGGTTGGAAAAGTTGCGTATAACTGAAGATGATTATATTAAAGCCATTACGTAAGGAAAGTGGTTTTATTGAAAAGGCACCCTAAAGATACTAGGGTTAATCCGTACAACCCGTGCACTATGCGCCTCTGGCAAGCGAATATGGACATTAAGGTTGTACTTGATCGTTTCGCTCTGGTTATGTATATCGTGTCTTATATAGGGAAATCTCAGCGTGGTATGTCGATGCTTTTGCGTGAAGCTGCTAAACGAGCGCAGTCAGATAAATGTACGTTAAAGCAAAAGTTGAAAGTGATAGCAAATCAGTTTTTGAATGCGCACGAGGTAAGCGCGCAGGAAGCGGCTTATAGTGCTTTACAAATTCCATTCTCCAGGTGTAGTCGGGCCTGTATTTACTTTAATACAAATTTGCCCGAAAATCGAGTCCATATTCTCAAAAGCAAAAGTGAGCTTGAACAGTTGACAGAAGATAGTATGGACGTTTTCGCTTCTGGAATGATGGACCATTATGTTCAAAGGCCAGATGATTTAGAGGCAATAACGTTAGCTCAATTTGCGACGTGGTACGAGATTTCCAAAAGTCGTAGAGTTGCGAAAACCCAAAGTCATATTGATGACAGTGAAAACCTTGAAGTTGAATGTGGTAAATGGTTGAAATTGAGAAATGATTCAGGTTTTATTAGAAAACGTGGTCATTCTAAAATTATGCGGTATCGGAGATTCATTTTAGTGAAAGAACCCGAACAGTATTATCGTAAGCAAATAATGTTGTTCTTGCCTTGAGATTATAAAGGAATGTAGAAAAGAATTTAATAACGAAATTGACGAAGCGGCCATTGAACAGGCTGTCCGAAATTTCGAAAGTGAAGCTATTGAAGCTGATCTTACTAATATCCAACCTGAATTGGAACATCAAAATGAAATAGATAGGTCTTTAATTGTTGAAGATTCTGAATTTCTAATTAATACGGTTCAGGAGTCTATAGGAAATATTACCCGTGATATTCTTGATGGTAATGCGGAAAGAACTATTGCTCCGTCAGTGACGTTAATCAATGATTCTGGGTACAATGTACTTGTTAGAATGCTGAATGTGAAACAGAAAGAAATATTTTATGAAGTTCTGCATCATTTAAAATGCAAGGAAACGCCTTTACGGCTATTTGTTACCGGTGGCGCTGGTGTTGGAAAAAGCGTTTTGATAAGTGCCATATTTGAAGCTGTTACTAGATTTTACAATAAGCAACCAGGGTCTAATCCCTTGGAGGTTAAAGTTCTGCGATGCGCAACTACGGGCAAGGCTGCCTTTAATATGGGTGGGGCGACTTTGCATAGTACCTTTTGTCTACCCGTTAGTCAATTTGCCGGGAATATTTCCAGGCTAGAAAGTGAAACTCTTCACAATCTTAGATTGATGTATGGTCAAGTGAAATTGGTAATTATTGACGAAATATCAGTGGTTGGTGCGAAGGTTTTTAGCCGAGGAAACGCGAGATTGCAAGAGATAATGGGTTGTCCAGATTATTTCGGTGGTGTATCTGTACTGTTAGTTGGAGATTTTAACCAACTTAGACCAGTGCGCGATCATTTCGCTTTTCAAGGTCAAAGTGATACTGACAATCCCTATGCGGCGTTAATTGGTAACCCAATATGGGAAGAATTCCAGTTTGCAGAGCTTGAAGAAATTATGAGGCAAAAAGATGACAAAAGGTTTGCGGAAGCTTTGAACAGAATGGCTGTGGGAATGATGAATCTGGATGATATTGACTTTTATGTAAGTTTAGAAGAAAATAGAGAGCGTGTACCGCCAATAGAAGCGATACATCTATTCCCTACTAACGTTGAAGTGAACCAATTTAACGAAAAGATGCTTTTAAACATGAATTCAGAAAAGTCTATTTCCGTTTCAACAGATGTTGTAAATGGTGATCTTACTAGCAAAGTTAGAAATAACATTTTTATCAAGTTCAAACGTTGGCAACGTCTGACACGTATGGTCTGCCTAAAGAACTAACGCTCGCTTGTGGCGCCAGATACATGATGACTAACAATGTTGATACGTCTGACGGACTTACAAAAGGTGCAACAGGTTGGTTAAGAAAAATTAGAGTACTGCACAAATAGGCTCGGTGAACAAATTCCGTTTAGGGTTTGGATTGAGTTTGCTGATGCTTGTGTTGGAAAGTTGTTGAGACAAAAGAGTCATGGGTTATACGAGCAGAATAACTTTAACAGGATTTGGACTCCTGTCGAGAAAGTTACTAAGGCATTCAGTAGAAAATGGAGGCAAAATAATGTTTCGGTTTCTAGGAAACAGTTTCCTTTGGTCATTTCTGAGGCTATTACGATACACAAGAGTCAAGGTGATACGTATTCGTCTGTAGTAGTGCATTGTAATCAAAGAAAGAAATTAGAGAGAGCTCATTTATACGTTGCTTGTAGTAGAGCGAGAAACGCCTCTGGTTTGTATATTGAGGGTAAATTTCAAGTTCCAAATGCGCCTAAAAACAAACAAGTTGAATTGGAACTTAAAAGATTACGAGATACGAAGAGTATTGCGTTACCGTTCTTGAACGAACAGGTTTATATTTATGTTCACAATGTGCAGTCGTTAAACGCACATTTGGAAGATATTTTAGCAGACACGGTAATAAGAAATGCCCAGTTATTATTCTTTGTTGAAACGTGGAAGAAAGAAAATGATGAGTTTCATGTGCCATCCTTTAGGGAAGTGGGTGTAATTTATCTGCCAAGAACGGCACGTAGAATTGCATTTGGGTCTTCCATTTATTTAAAAGATACACCAGAAAATGTAGTTAACGATTTGAATAATAGGGTTTTACGAACCGATAGACCTTTCAGAAATTCGCATGTGGAACGTTGCTGGTTGGATGTTTCCATTGAAAATGAACCGATGACTGTTGTTTTGTTGTACAAATCGCCTGGAGCGAGTTTGAGATCAGTTTTTGAGGATTTTAATCCTTTATTCGATATTAGATATGATGCCTCTATTCCGACAGTTGTTGTAAGAGATTTTAACATAAATGTTTTTAAAAGTAAAACGGCACTGAAGATGTTCTTTGATTCCTTTGTTATGACACTTATGCCTGGCCTTGAAGAGAAAGTATCAACAGACTATCATTGCAAGTTAGATTTAGCGTTCAGAAACAAACTATTCCGAGACAGATTCGAGGCCTGTTACAGAGAAACTTACTACGCGTATCATAAAGGAATATGTTTTGTTAAAAAGGAATAGGGGTGTCTTTTGTTCTAGCTGTAATAGCTTTGCTAATTAATAGTTGATGGAATTCCTAGCATTGTTACCTCGTCTCAAATGAAAATACTCAACAAATTATCATTGCTAATTATATTTATGCTTTGAAAACAGAGCTTTATAGACCGATACGAAGCCTTTTATAGAGAAAACTATTATTCCTATCACAAAGAAATATGTTTTGTCGAAAAAAAAAAGAAATTTAAAGCTGGCAAATCTTGGTGTCTAAAGATATATTTATAAAGCGACCAGTAGTTGTTAAAAGTGGGTGGAGAGGGTGGCTGTATCTACTTGGCTTAGTCGGGAGGGTCTTAGCCTGTAAGTAATTAATTCGAGCGGTGGCGGTATGGTATGATGAAACGTCATACCCTTCTATCTCTTATTCCGCCTACTGGGCTCTTACAAGAGCGCGACCAAAGGGGGATACATAGTCTACTCCCCTCTCTACCGCCACTACTCTATTACACGTCATGCCTGTATAAAACTACGTACATGGATTGCAAAAACGCCCTTTGATTCTGGGGTTCCGTTAGGCAACTTGCTAAATGGCTTGCAAAAACGCCCTTTTTCTCTGGGGTTCCGTTAGGCAACTTGCTAAATGGCTTGCAAAAACGCCCTTTAACTCTGGGGTTCCATTAGCCAAATTGCTAAATGGCTTGCAAAAACGCCCATTAACTCTGGGGTTCCATTAGCCAACTTGCTAAATGGCTTGCAAAAACGCCCTTTAACTCTGGGGTTCCATTAGCCAACTTGCTAAATGGCTTGCAAAAACGCCCTTTAACCCTGGGGTTCCATTAGCCAACTTGCTAAATGGCTTGAAAAAACGCCCTTTAACTCTGGAGTTCCATTAGCCAACTTGCTAAATGGCTTGCAAAAACGCCCTTTAACTCTGGGGTTCCGTTAGGCAACTTGCTAAATGGCTTGCAAAAACGCCCTTTTTCTCTGGGGTTCCGTTAGGCAACTTGCTAAATGGCTTGCAAAAACGCCCTTTAACTCTGGGGTTCCATTAGCCAAATTGCTAAATGGCTTGCAAAAACGCCCATTAACTCTGGGGTTCCATTAGCCAACTTGCTAAATGGCTTGCAAAAACGCCCTTTAACTCTGGGGTTCCATTAGCCAACTTGCTAAATGGCTTGCAAAAACGCCCTTTAACCCTGGGGTTCCATTAGCCAACTTGCTAAATGGCTTGAAAAAACGCCCTTTAACTCTGGGGTTCCATTAGCCAACTTGCTAAATGGCTTGCAAAAACGCCCTTTAACTCTGGGGTTCCATTAGCCAACTTGCTAAATGGCTTGCAAAAACGCCCTTTAACTCTGGGGTTCCATTAGCCAACTTGCTAAATGGCTTGCAAAAACGCCCTTTAACCCTGGGGTTCCATTAGCCAACTTGCTAAATGGCTTGAAAAAACGCCCTTTAACTCTGGGGTTCCATTAGCCAACTTGCTAAATGGCTTGCAAAAACGCCCTTTAACTCTGGGGTTCCATTAGCCAACTTGCTAAATGGCTTGCAATAACGCCTTTTAACTCTGGGGTTCCATGAGCCAACTTGCTAAATGGCTTGCAATAACGCCCTTTAACTCTGGGGTTCCATTAAGCATGGTTTTCACTTGACCGAAAAAAACTACTTTGCAGCTGGGCGTCAAATGTCAGATTAGTTTTTTACGTTGTCGCCCAGCGTTACAGCGTTTTCACTTAGCGTAGATCATGCAAATAATGTAACCAAGGCTTAACGGATAAAATGAACACTGCACTAATTGCGGCCCATCTATTGTCTTTCTTTCTTGCAATCTTTGTTTCTAATATCATAAAGATTTGTATTTTTCCTAACCTCTTCAATAAACCTTTCAGCATTGAACTTCGGCATTCTCCGGAATTTTATTAGTTACTGACTCTATTAGGAACGAAATAAATAAAAAGATGGCGGACCGTGGATGGCCTCTTCGGAACATGCGTGGTCGAAAATGACGTCACGACTCTAGCTTATTGCTGATTGGCTCGAGCAGAGCGTTAACGTTGAACGCGGCCGAAAAAATAGAAAGCTAATATCGCCACACTCAAAGTAATTTCTGTCCAGCGTAACTCTGTTTTTTTTTCGGTTGTCGCTTGACGTCGGGCGAAAAGTCGTACTTTACGCCAAGTGAAAACCCTGCTTTAGCCAACTTGCTAAATGGCTTGCAATAACGCCCTTTAACTCTGGGGTTCCATTATTCAACTTGCTAAATGGCTTGCAAAAACGCCCTTTAACTCTGGGGTTCCATTAGCCAACTTGCTAAATGGCTTGCAAAAACGCCCTTTAACTCTGGGGTTCCATTATCCAACTTGCTAAATGGCTTGCAAAAACGCCCTTTAACTCTGGGGTTCCATTAGCCAACTTGCTAATTCAAACAAGGACGATCCTTGATTCAAATCGCAATATTTCTGTGTGGAATAAGGAATTCTATGTTAATTCAAACAAGGACGATCCTTGATTCAAATTGCAATATTCCTGTGTGGAATAAGGAATTCTGTGTTAATTCAAACAAGGACGATCCTTGATTCAAATTGCAGTATTCCTGTGTGGAATAAGGAATTCTGTGTTAATTCAAACAAGGACGATCCTTGATTCAAATTGCAATATTCCTGTGTGGAATAAGGAATTCTGTGTTAATTCAAACAAGTCGATCCTTGATTCAAATTGCAATATTCCTGTGTGGAATAAGGAATTCTGTGTTAATTCAAACAAGTCGATCCTTGATTCAAATTGCAATATTCCTGTGTGGAATAAGGAATTCTGTGTGAATTCAAACAAGAACGATCCTTGATTCAAATTGCAACATTCCTGTGCGGAATAAATAGTTTTGGGGCTGTTCACGAATTACGTGTCAGGAAAAGGGTTGGAGGAGGGGGGGGGTCCAGGCAATGTTACGTAACAAATCATAATTTGACCTAAAAACCTATTAGATAGTATATATTTATTATGGAAGACATTTCTTATTAGGATTACCACTAAAATGTCGACTTATTTCTTATGATTTAGAGAGAAATAGACAGGAAGTTTTATAGTCTCAAAATACTACAAAACAGGGGGTTAAAGCAGTTTGTTACGTAATTAAGAGGGTGAACACTCCCGATTGTTACTTTTTGTTGTGGGGGCTGGGGGTGGTTATGTAAAGTTGCTATTCAATTGTTTTCAGGTCTCATTTGGTTTCATGGCGCTCTAGCTACTGGGATTTCTGTATCAATGAACGTTGTTGTTGTCCATCAAGTTCTGTTGTCTAGATGTATGTTAATGTCAGGAATTTGAACTAATTGAGGATTTCTAGGCGACTGATAGTGGATTTAAAATTGATAAATTGCGTTTAATTGAAAATAATTTACTGCTTTAGTCGATGTGCGACAAAAATTACGTTCACAACCATTTCCCAAACGATCCCGTTTAGTAAGTCTTGGTCAAAAACCGAGCTTCGGGCAAAGTCACTGGATGTATGGTATAAAGTGACGTTCACAGCCATTTCCCAAACGATCCCGTTTAGTAAGTCTTGGCCAAAAATCGAGCATCGGGTGAGTCACTGGATGTGTGGCATAAATTCAAATCTGTTCCAAAAATGACGTTCGCTGCCATTTCCCAAACGATCCCGTTTAGTAAGTCTTGGCCAAAAACCGAGCTTCGGGCAAAGTCACTGGATGTATGGTATAAAGTCACGTTCACAGCCATTTCTCAAAAGATTGTGAGAGAGGAAATTATCTGAACGTAGTAACATTGGTGCGAGTGTAAAATATAAATGGCATTTTGTCTCCAGGAATGTGTGCCAATTCTGGGATATTTTCATGATAGGTCCACTATTGCAGTAAATTACTTGTGACGTCCTTTTACGATATGAAAGTATCTTTATTCAGTTAATATTGGGTTGGAAATCCCTATTTTTTTAAGTACCAACATTCATTCCTCTAGAGAACAGAACTTACAGGAAGCAACAACTATCGCCAGGGCTTCATTATTGGCTTCTTTAACATCTGAAGCCATGATATTAAATTTTGTTGTTGAATATATGACTTTGTTACTAAATTATTGATGTTGCACAATTAATGAGTTTGTAGTATAATTGATAAGTTCGTTGTACTTGGTTCAGTTTAAATGGTTATGAAAAGAAAATATTAATATAAATAAATATAAATTGAAATATAAACTCATTGTCTTTCTATTGAGCTTTAAATGGTGGTACGAGTGGAATATTACAGCTTAATTTTGTGTGTCGGAAACTTGGTTATATAATCTTCTCGACACGGAGAGGTAATATTTTGGTTTTCCCAACTTGTGGTGTTTTAAAAAGCAGGGTTTTTTTGTTCGCCAGATAGCCCGGCCTCCTGGTGTAAGTGGTATGAATCCTCCATGTGTGAAAACTATCTATAGGCCAAAAAATGACACCAAAGCTTGAAGGAGAGAGGAATGGAGTGGTAACCCCCATAAATATAGCGTTGCCTCTGTACCCCCACCTACGGCACCGTAGTCCTCCCAGCATCCTCAGCGGTTAGGTAGGGTCGTACCGGACGAAATTGTAAAGGACGCTCCCTCTATCTTAAAAATAGAAGCTAGTTCTTGTACATATAAAATGGCGCTACGCGGCAGCACTTAGCAATCGCCTACCGAAGGGTAGGGGCGTGCGCGAGGTACAATGGGAGAGATACCTCAACTACCTTATCCCTGACCAAAGAGGTGACACGTCGACCCTATCGTAACGCTTTGAGGATTTCGTTTCAACTCCATCTCACCTGTTTCCTCCAAGAAGGTTTTGAATTGGCGGAAACACGACGCGCGTTCCAAGGGTCACTTCCAAGCCATTCCTTCTTCCCTTAAAAAAATATGACATTCCCGCCTTTTTTGGCCTATTTTTAAGGTCTATTTTTCCTTTCCTTCCTCCCCCCTGGCGGTCGACTCCTACAATTCGAAGCATTATGGAAATTCACATTTCATTTCTTTCTCCAACGTATCTCCGAAGTGGTTTCTTTCTTTGTCCAACGTATCTCCGAAGTGGTAAGCGCAACCTTTCTTTGCAACAATATTTTATAATCGTAATTAGGGTCATTTTTGGGTTTAATTTGAATGGTTTAAACCATGATTAAGGTAAACTTATTTAGCCCATTATTAGTTGATAAAATACGGAATTCCTAAGGTTTTATTTATGGGAAGGATTCCAAGTTGTAGGGGTGAATTGTCGCCTAATTTAAGGTTAGCTGTTTGGATCATTGTGTATCGTGATTAGCGCGTATTGGCTTCATAGTGTGTTACCACGAACTTTGTAGTCACGTCACATGCTCTTATCTCTTACCTTATTTTCAGGCGACCATTGGCAGTCGCGAGGTGTCGTCAGCTTGGGCAATACAAATTCGGGACCCAATATTGACGTCACAGTTTTTCCCCCCTAGCTTCGTGGTAGCACACTATTCTTGCCTGTCGGCGCTCCATTTTTACCCTAGCAATCCGGTAGTACCCACGTGGTTTAGGCTTAGCGTTGAGCCTTGTTGGCTTCCAATTAGCGTTTATACAAAATCTCATTTGGGCAGAATTGAACTAGCTTTGACGTAACAAAAAGGGAGCCTTGGGGGGCAACCCTCAGGGTCGGGACGTACAAGGATTGGGGGGGGGGTTAATTCATTGGCGTCTTCGCGCACTCTCAAAATCCCCATTGTCTAGAGCACAGGCGCTAAAAAGCGAGATGGAAGTCAATTTTTTACCCCCATGTTTTTCCCTCTTAGTTCCTTCAAAGAGGCTCAACTGTTCCATAGGTTCGTTGTTTTAAAGGTTTTTTTCAAATTGTGACTAAGGGGATTACTTTTAGGAAATATTTTAATTGATTTATTTCCTTTTAATTAAGTTTCTTTCAAATTAATTGAGGTTAAAGGGGTTATTTTTTGGAAATTTATTTAGATTAATGTAGTTTCTTTTAGTTAAGTTTAATTTGCATTAATTTAGGTAAAAGGGATTATTTTTAGGTAAATTTAAAACAATTTTAGATCAATGGAGTTTATATTAGGTTAAAGGAAAAGTTCCGCGCATTATACCTTAGAGGATAGCCGGAAACCACCTTAAGATATCAAAGGCTCGTTGTTTCTTACTTCATTTAAGGAAATCATTATTGACATTTTGTGCGAGCCTTTTCCGTATTGGAATCTGTTTTGTTATGTCCTTATTCTTAGTCGATTAACATAATGAGACGTATAAACTAGAATAACTGTTTAATATAATATTTGAATGTTAGGGTTACAGAGGAGACATTTGAGTTCGTTATTACTTAGTTGTCCTGTCACTACAAGTCTGACTCAGCTAGTTTCTTAGTACACAAGTATTGATATATATAAAAAGACAAGAATGATACTCTATGGTTTAGTTCAGTTCAGTTCAGATATTAGATATTAGATATTCTAACATCCCGTTGTTTTTTAGAGTTAAGAGCAAGTTAATATGTACACTAGTAAAATTAGAGATTAAGTTTGGACGGACGTTTCACAACGCGACCGGATCGAGTACGCTGAGGAGTAGTTTGTGGTGAAGTAGATTGTTGGGAGTTATTTGCTTGTGAGGTAGGTTGTTGTGATTCACGGGCTGTGACATTAGGGGATGCACCTGATGAAGCGGCTAGTGTCGGGCTACTGGTGAGAAGAGTAGGACGTGACTGAATTGGCGACTCTTGTGGGAGAGTGTGGTCAATTCGTTCTAACGATGTTTCGGTGGTCGGAGAGGAGAGAGCCCTGTGGCTTGGATCCGAGACTGGCATGGGGCCACGGAAGACTCTATTGGCTGGACGTAGTGCTATTCTATTTCGGCTGTATAGAGTTCCTTGTACATTAACAATATACGAACCTGACGAGATCTTTGTATCTACTACGCCCATGCGCCAAGTGGAATGTTTTTCTTGTGGTTGTACTTTCACCCACACCGGCTCAGTGGCGGATAGTTCGCATAAAGGTTTAGCGTGTAGGTCGTACGTTTCTTTGGTTTTGACGCGTTTGTCAGTTAGTTTTGATTTGACCTGTTTGACCACGTTAGGCCGAAGTTGTTTAGGCGGTAATGGCAATGAGGAACGCGTACGGCGTGCCATAAGACGTTGTGAAGGACTGGTGTTGACGGAATACGTTGGGGTATTGCGCCAGTCCAGGAGAGCAAGGTATAAGTCTTCTTTGGTGGTTTGTAATTTGTTAACGTACTGATCTATAGATTCAGTCTGTTCTTGGTTAGTTGAGTTAAATATCATACGATCATATATGACATGCGTTAAAGGTTCGAAGTAAAGTTCGATAGCATCCAAGATATCAGTAACATTGGCTTGTTGGGCAGCAGTTAGAGGTTAATCGTTTTGATTAGATTGTTAAATTTAATGCACTTTATTTTTCTAAACATGTTTTCATCGAATTTTGTTCTCAAGAATTTTTTTTTTAAAAAAACTGCTTAGTTTTAAATCAAGTAATTTAGAATTGGATGCAGTTGTAGTTAAATACTTCTGTAAAGATCGTTTAGTGATTAATTACACTGAGCTCAGTATCTTACTCTTATGTTTGGGGTTTTTACAAATTTATGTTTCCTATTTTTTGTCACGACAAAGTTTTTACTTCAACTTCCGAATTGTAATTGTAGTCATTGCGTCGTTTCAGTAATTTCATTCTTTATTGTTGAACTGAGAGAAAAAAAGAATAAAGTTTGTTATCTAGGGAAGTCTCTAAAATTGAATAGTCGTAACTTAAGTTTTGCCGTTTGTATCAAAATTGAGTCAATACAAGGGTAAAATTAAAGAATTCTTGTTTTATTTTGCTATATGGCTACATGGATTCTTGTCTTATGATGCTATGGCTGCAGGAATTCATGTTTCTTTTGGGGGGGGGTTTCGCTATGGCTGCATTAAGTCATGGTTTTCTTTTTCGTTTCGGATGTAAACAATTAATAATAGCCATTAGTTCTTATATGGTTTTTAGGTAAGTCGCTTTTGAAAAACAGCGAAAAGCCCCAACGTATAAATCACGGATTCTGAATAGCCAAGAAATTCAGTGAAGATTATTACTCGCTTTTGAGAATCCTCAAGCGTCGACGTATCCAGCATTTTCCCATACGAAAGTCTTACTGAATAGTTCAAAATGGAGATTGCCAAACTGCCCATGATTTCGTTGCAACGTCAAGCCTTGAGCATTTTCGCCTCGTCAGTTTGGGTTAAGGCGAATAAACAATCCTTACGATCTGCTCTGGATAAGCATAAGTTCAACCGCAACTCAATGAACGATTGTGCAATTGCCGAGCTGAAACGCTCCAACGTACCAACACTATTTAAAGAAATGACCATGATGATATTGACTGATGTAGGAAATGAAATAATTATGTGGCTTAGAGAAATTAAAGACCACATCAATGACACCACCTTGGAAAAGAAAGTTTCCAATTTGAGTTGGACGGTTGAAGGCCCATTGAATCGACCCAAGATGGCCAGGTTGCTACTAGAGGATCACATTGACCTCGATTTGTCATTCAGTTTTGTCATGGCATGCGATTACTGTTTGGAGGATAAAGTTAGGGAACTGTGGCCACGAGTCAGAGAAGAACGGGAGTTAAAGGATTTCGATGATGATTTGATGGTACAATACTGGATTTATAAACTAGACGAACACTTGCTGAACATACCAAATTACGATCTAGACCAAAGGTTAGGAATTACTAGAAGTTCTATTGATGTAAAATGGTTCCTTAGGGTTGTTTATGGTGGTTATACTATTGACACAGTGAAATTTCTATTTAATAGTTTAAGTGTTGAAAAAAAATGGAGGCCTTGAATAGTTTCAAATCATCGTCTCCATACTTTTATTTCGACTGCGACATATCGGTGTTTGGCTATGTGTTAAGTCAATTCAATGTCACGGAAATATGCGATCTTGTATCTAGGTGCGATATTACAACGTTAATGTCAGAGTTAGATTACTTTGCATGGCCAAATACCGAGTTTCTAAAGGCATTTGACCAGTACATAGGCAACATGAAAGGCACAAAAAATGCAAATGGCAATGAATTGTTAAAGCTAGCTGATGGATACTTGGTGTATATCAGACGTTACAACCGAAAGATTTCGTTCAGATATTATTGGAGCAGATTCTCGAAAAACGGGTTAAATAGAGCTATTAAAGATTCTTTGTGGTTGCCTCGCATCTTTTTGTTCCTGTCTATTTTCGAAGACGATGTATCCATTAAAATGGTAATCGACAGCATTGGACCCAAGGGTTACCCCGAGGATATATGTAGTCGTTGTTATATTGTCTACTATTTGGCTGAATACGACTTGAATCTTTTGAAGTATTACCTCTCTCGTGCCGTTTACAGGAAGACTGTAGCCGAAAACATCATTAAGGAATCAAGGGATAATAAAGTAAAAAATAATCATAAAGACTTAGTTCCTTTTAAGGATATAATTGCTGATATTTTGATTGAGGTTTTTCCGCATTGGAATCTCAATCGCATTAATTAGATTGTCAAACTTTTACAATCAGTATAAAATTACTTCAAATTTGATGTTTTGCAAAGTATTTTCCCAAATTAATGCACTTGGTTATGGTTTTCTTAACACGTTTTCATCGAATTTTGCTCTCGAAAATTTTTTTTTTAAAAACTGCTCAGTTTTAAATAAGTAATTTTAATTAGAATCGCATGCAGTTGTTGTTTAATGCTTATATAAAGACTTTTTAAGGATGAATTACACTGTTTTAGATTACTCTTATTTTCAAATATTTACCAATTTAATGTATACTTTTTGGTCACGATAAACTAGTTCCCATCTAATTTCACATGCAAGATTTTTAAATACTTAAAGTACTTCCGAATAGCAATCGTAGTAATTAAATTAATTAAAAATATCCACGAAAGTATATATAACTATCAAATAATTATATAAAACACTCAAAATGATCATCAAAATATTACACCGTTTTCTCGATTTGGGAAGCCATTACTGATGACGTCATAGTAAGTCGGGTTGAAATTTTGTTTGTTACTTAAGATTAAAATATATATTTACTGTTGTCTTATGAATTAAACGCGAGTTTTAAAATTATTTTATTTATGTTTCAATTTAAATGTTTAGTTTTTATCGAAAATGTATCTCAGAGAGCGTTGCTTATGTTCGGCGCCGATTTGGGTTGTAACGTCACTCTTAATAATAATAATAAAGGCTTTTTTATTGGAGCAATCATTAATGTGTAGACCTTATTTACAATGATGTCCAGCAGAGTTAATTTAAAATATAAAAGTAATATAAAATAAGTTAGGTTAAAAAATATGGGGCCTAAATTGGCAGTTGTTAACTTTTGTTTACAGGTAATCGTAGCGTCATTGACTTAGTTTCTGCGCAACATGATTGCTCATGGCATCTTTAATAAGCGTTATTGAAGTTATAATTTTGTGATATGTTTTCTAGTTCATTCCAACATTTTATGCCTTGAAATTTAACACTCTTGTCTTATTTTGGGAAAAGGCCATTTCTCACTTTAAACATGAAAATTATAAGGTCAAAGTAATAGTTAAAGTTCATAGTATTTATATTTGCGACTTCCCTCCCGGCAGTCGCGGAGGAGTATTTTCGAGTGTTGGATATAAGTTTAGCGCACATATTATTTAAAGAACTTAATTTAGACTGATTTGATTTAGTGGTGTTGTGATAGAATATATTGCCATATTGTAGTATTGGCTTTATACAGGCATTGCATATTATTCTTAGAAAATCTGTCTCTAGGTATTTCTGAAGCGGCCTCAGAAGCATAGCCTCATATTTACTTTTTTAGTAACATCACAATTTTACGAACGACCCCTTAAACCATATTGCTATGGCGGAGGAGTGGGTTTGAGAGAGTACTGCGATTTCATCCCCCTAGCCCAACAACCCCCAGCGCGCGCAAAATGAATGTTTAACGTAGGCCTATCTTAAGCCTAATTACTCCAAAACGCTTAATTAAATTATATAAATCCGACAAAACATTTAAAAACTAACTCACCAAAATAAATCCTCGATGAAGAATTCCATAAATATCGCGAATAGTTAACAGTAATACGCGCACATTCTTTTGATTCTCTTTAAATTCGTTCAATCAACATCTGTTTGTTCATTCCCGTACACGTTCTGTCTATGGTCATTAAACTTATCACGTGATATTTCCCCTGTAAAACTGGCTGGGGTGCGCGGACTATATTGAAAACCAAGCCGAGGCCCAACTATTTTTACCTTTTTTAAGGTATAAAGTTTCGTTATGAGCCATATCGCTAATATTTCCTCACTTATTGGGTCCATTAGGCTACGTTGAACATGGCTAAACTAATTTTGTAATATTAAAGCGCTATTTACGTTTATATTCATCTTAAAGTACGAAGCGTGATAGAATCACGTCAAATTTTGACCATAGGCTCTAAAAGATTGGAGCCAAAACAGAACAATAGGTCATTAAACTTACGCAACAAATATACTATTTGTTTCCGATCTCACTGACGTCATAATTTATTACTACAGATTAATTAATAACCGAATTACTAAACTCTAAACAATTAAAATTAAGGCCAACCGGAGGAACGCGTTACCCGCTTTTATAGTCCGTTACAACAGTACAAGAATTAATAAGCCAAAATTGAAATTTACTTATTAATTATCGCGTAGAGAGTAGACAATTCTATTTTTAAACTATATTAATACTTGTAAAACTTCCAGAAAAGTCTGTTCTGCAAGACTGCAACCCTCCCGAACAGGGCCGGAAATAAGCACAGGACACTGGACATTGTCCAATAAAATTTTAAAATGTCCCATAATTTTTTCAAAAACTAAGGGGGTCACTGGACAGTTTGACCAATAAATTTTCCCAAGTTTTGATAGCTTGACTATGATGATGCGACACTATTTTTGCACACTCCAGTGGACAATGTCCTATAAATTTTCCAGCCAAACAGGGGGGCACTGGACACATGTCCTATAAGAAATTTTTCTTATTTCCGGCCCTGCTCCCGAAACCGCAAAGTTGACACCATCCAATCGGAGAGTCCCGTTTAAGTCAGGCTACTATGTAGAGGTACTTTATGAAATACATGGGCTCTATGGCAACGGCCCATCAAAAAGTTCCTTTTCAAGCTTCCATCCCCTCCCGACTAAAATATTTTTTTTCGGCATAGCTTTAGCGCATGCGTATATGGCTTTATACTGGTGATGGAGCAAAGGGGGATAATACTTTACAGGGGCAAAGCTAAACTGTGAAACTTTTGAAGATGCCGTCTTTTGAAAGGGGTGCGAAAACTTCAGGAAACTTTACGTAGTCAAAGCTTACATTGAAGGGGGGATCAAACTTTATACAATCGAAGGCAAAGCCGGCCCGTTGTCTCTCAAACCATAGCCCGCTCAAATGAAACTTTTTTTGAATGGTGGAAGCAGCTACTTCTTGCGCTTTATGTATAATTAACGTTTTTAATTAGTTTTAATTGAAATTATTATGGTTTATCTGTGATTTGGACGGAATATTCATTAGAAAAACACAGTTGGAAGCTTCGATTCGTGAAATTAAAGTTAAATGTTTCCCGGGCTCGTTCTGAAAACGAGAAGGGACGGCCTAAGCCTAGGCTTTTCGCGGGCAAAGTTGATTAGGGAGGAAGCATAGTGCTCTAATGTCTATGGGAGGAAGAGATAGTCCGCCGCCATTTTAACTTAATTGGATCCGAAAGATGACCATGGATGTTACGTTGTGGGTGACCAATATTGTGCGCGTTTTGTGCCGAATTATTGTACTTCAGTGCTCGTGTTTGTACTAATTATTCTCGCTAATTATCATCGTGGAATACACCTCTTCATCATCAAAATACTGTACGCGTACTTGTGACTAATGTTTGTGATCTTTTTGGTTTTCGACTACGCTGTGGATTTCTCCTCACCATCGACAATCGTCCCAAATATTTATTTTGGTGAGTCAGTTTTAATTATTTAACCTATTTAGATCATTTAGCTAAACATTTTGTGTAATTAGGCTTAGAGTAGGTTTCCGTTACACTTCGAAATTTTGAATTTTCGCGCGTGCGCCGTGCGTCGCTTATTGGTTACGGGGGATGAAATCACAGTCCCCTTCCTCTGTAGGAAAATTTCAACTTGTAAACTTATATTTTTGAGCACTAGAGGGCGACACGTTACGGGAAAGGGGTTAGGGGGATGAAATTGCAGTCCCCTTCCTCTGAAGGAAAATTTCAGCTTGTAAACTTATTTTTGACCACTAGAGGGCGACACGTTACGGGAAAGAGGTAGCTCTTGTTTAAGGGGTCGTCCATAAAGCTGTAGCTGTTGAAATAATAAGTTTAAACTTCAACAAATAATCATTTTCAGCTGGTTTGTCAACAAAGACGTGTAAAACTATTGACTTAATGAACTTTGACGCATTGTAAGCGGTTATTGGTATATGGCAAAGTAAAAATTGTCAACGATAAACAAATAATTAGCAAGCTTTTAATTGTTAAACGAAGCGTAATCATTTAAGCGTGAAACAAGGTGGTTTTTTGCGGTCTCAGCTCGACTAATTAGTCCTTTTAGTTTCGCTCTAGTATTTTTAATTATGGGCGTATCGAAAGCGGAGATTCTTTGCCTAATTAATTAAGAAATTAGCAATTCTATTGGAAATTATACGCTATTCCGCATTGATTTTTTGGCCCTCCGCGACAAAAGGTTGACTGAACTAACCTAACCCTAAATTAGCATCGTTAATTGTGAAAAACTAATTCAATGAGGGTTGTAATGATTCTTAAAATACATCAAGGGTAAACAAAGATTTGGGAGCTAGCTAGCCTTCGTGTTTTTCTGGAAAAAAATCGAAAAATAAGCCAATATCATCATTTTTGAATAATTTTAACATAAGTTTATAAGATATATTACATGATAAGGTTGACACTTCCCATACTTCGTAATACTAGAGACTTACAGCTCGAGATAACTAGTTCGAGAAGGAGAACGACGGAAGCGAGTCAATTGAAGTACTTACTACACTCGGTGGTGGTTAATTAATTTTGTATCAGGACTTAAGTTCCATCTAGCTCCTATTTAGTCTGCATTACTAATTAGGCCTTTGACAGCAGCGCCTCACCTCACCAGGCGTACGTCGCATTACCCTGAATCTATGACCTACCTCACTCACTTCAAAATTACAAGCTCCAGTTTCTAAGTTACCAGAGATTAACAAACTTATGGAATTAACATATCTTATGAACTTATGTTTTTATCAATACGATGAAAATTATTTTGAGGTTCTTTATTTGTGGTTCATGTCCAGCAGCCATTTTGAAAAATAGGCGTGAATAGGTCTAGTCATTTGATAGAGAGGTCAACATTATTTTCGACTTTTCTGCAGTAACAAAATTGAACGATACAATTGGTCAAACCCGTTACAATTGTAGGTAAATTTATCTTTGAACTTGCGTGAGAACAAGTCGGTGGGTGTATTTACCATTTGGAACGCGAGTAAACTTTTAATATTTATTTAGTTCTGCCAGTGAGTGTTTCTAGAACTAACTTTGTGCATAGGGTTTTCTAAGTTCCACGTTCTTGGCATTCCACTCTCGTTTCATCCCTTTTTTGAAGGAGGGGGTTGCCTGGCAAAAAAGGTTTAATTAGGGCGTTCAGAAAAATGCTAATGTTGCATGGCCAACACCACCATCGTTCTGAACGCTAAAATATTAATTAGAAATTCACCTTTCTTTTTGGGACACACGCGAATTTGCAGCTAGGGGTCTTTGGTTTATTAGAAAAATGTATTGTGGGCCCCAAGAATTAAAGGGTGTATTGAGATTGTACCTTACGACTGTTTAGTTTTACTGTTTGAAAATATTCACCAAGATTGTATGTCAGGAAAATGGTAGGGAATTTTGAAAATATATTATGCCTATTATGTCAGGGAAAATGTTAGGGAATTTTGAAAAGAACCTACAGGGAGAAGAAATAGACCGAATATTTGTCAGGGACAGGTTAGGTGAATAAAAAATAGACCTAAGACGTCAGGGAAACTTTAGAGATTTGAAAATAGACCTAATATGTCAAAGAAAACTCATGAGAATATAGAAATTGATCAAATATGTCACGGAAACTTGATGTAATTCGAAAATAGAGAGCTAATATTTAAGGTGAAAAGTTATGAGAATATAAAAATAGACCAAATATGTCACGGAAAATTCAGGGAATTTGAAAATAGACCTAATATGTCTTTTGGGATTTAAAAATAAACATAAATAATAACAATAATAACAGTGATAATTTAAGTAATTATTAAAATAGGCCTAATATGAATGCAAGGCCTAGGTCTTTTAAATCTAAATCTATATAAATTTTGGTTTGAGATAAAGTGCGGGGTGGGGGCCCTGGCCCCTAGTTGGGGGGGGGTGCAGCGGGATGAAACGTAACGAGGTCTTTTTAACAACGTTTAAGAGTGTTGATATATGAATAGAAAAATAAATTTTAACATCTTCATATTTCTTAGGAAGGGAGTTTAATATTTAAAATCTGAAAGAAGGTCAGCATCTTTTTTATTATCATGGCGAAACTCGGGTGAAGATTTTTCTCTTAGACACTAACTTTCACTTCTTCTTTCAACCCCAACCCCAAGCAGCCAGTTCCTGGCAAGGCTAAACTCCCCCTCCATAAGCATGGAGCAAGGATAGCTCGTATACTTGCTCCATGCCATAAGCTTGAACCTCGAGGGGCTAACAACTTTCTTAAATTTACTCGAACCCTGATTCTTCAAGATTTATGTATTTAGTATCGTTGGAAAGGGGGGAAATAGGGCTATGACATATTCAAAGGATTTCCTGTATCTCTTATAGAACCAGAGTTATGTCATTTCAAAGTGTGGACTAAATAAAACCATGTTTATGAAAGTTTCGTTTAATTACTCGGGCACTGATTATTGAAAACCCCAAGTATTTGGTATCGTTGGAAAGCTGAGAAATGGGGCTATAACATACTCAAAGGACATCCCTGTATCTTTTAAAGAACCAGAGTTAAAAGGTGTTGTGTAAATAAGCCCATGTTAATCCCATGAACATGAACATTTTGCTTAATTACTCGGGCCCTGATTGTTGTAACCTTGAGTATTTAGTACCATTGGAAAGGCAAGAAATAGGACTATAACATACTCAAAGGATTTTCCCGTATCTTTTACAGAACACCTCTATAACCCAGAGTGGTAATCATGTATAAATGAGTTATTAGCACCTCGGTCTGGTCTATTTCTAAACCCTTTTTATTCCCATAGAAATAAGAATAAAAAGGCGCCCCTTTTGATAATGAAAACGCTTGGGTTTCTTTCTTCAAAAGAATTCTACGTTTTTATAAATTTTTTTGGCAAAAAAATGGTTAAAAAATTGCCAGCCTAAGAACATATTTTTTCTCTGCCTTATTATATTCTAAAACTCTATATTATCTCCTTCTTTATCTCTCATTCTGGTCGGTCTCACTTGTTAGAAGAAAAAAAACCCGGTTTTTTTTATTATTAACCATAGTTGGTATCTCGCTAACTTTAACCAAGGATCAACTCTATTTGATAGACAAATACAAATAAAATATACGTAGATAAGTGTTGCCAGTCGTTTGTGACGTGTGTATATCAATTGAACCAACCGCTATCTACAACAAAAGTCCTGAAAATCTTGAATATATTTTTCTCCTATTTTAGTTCTATGAAATTAAGTAACATATTTATTTTAAATAAAATATTAAAATGAAAAAATCAATTATTTTACTTAACGATTGGATGGAGGGGGCTATGAGGCTGTGACCTCTGACCCAGCCACAATAAGTTTATAGTCTTTTCCGCTACAGATGTCCGAGTTATAAATATACCATTATTTGAAGCTGGCGCTCGTGCCTTGCTATAGACTTTGATTTTTCCCGCCATTTTTATTTTTTCTCGCGCGCTTTGGCACGAGGAGTTTTAGCGCCAAATTATCTCGTGATGTTGTTCCACTTTTAAAAGGAAATACTAGACGCGGTATCTGCCTATTATCTGCAGCTTTGTACGCGTTGCATTTTCCGATTGGTGAAACAAATCGATTGCAGAAGCGCGGTCTAGGTGACGGCAATCTTTAATTATAAATCATTACGTCCTGTATATATATCTTATTTATTTCGCTAGGAGCTCCACCTATACGCGATTTCCGCCGTAAATATTGGAATTAATTTGCCGTGTAATTTTATATCACCTTTCTCTCTCCTACATACAGTCTCAAAGAGAATTATTTTAAGAGGAGTAGTAACGCTGAATCAGAAATAAATAATACTTCTCTTCGAGAGAGAAGTCTACGGTACACAAAGCAACATGGTTCTTTCCAACCAACATCAGAATTAACATTTATTATAGCAAGGTTAATTGCTAAATCGAATCACATACGCCATATAAATAGTTCCCCCTGATCATTACTAATCTATTAGCGCTGCTTAACTATTTGCCAAGCGCCGCTTGTGAATTCTTGTCCCATACACGTCAAGACAATTAAGGTTTGTGGGTTGATTGATTCCTGGGGATTTAGTAAATACCAAACAGTTATAGAATTCACCCCAAGGTGCGATGGGTTTGGTACTAGCTTTGGAGAGAGGCCGAACTCTCTACTCCTCTAGCGATAATTCTTAGTGATTACTGACCGATGCGGGTCTTGTTTAAAAATAGGCGATATCTAGTACGTATAATTGAGTTGTTTTACCTTTACGGCTAATTGGCTTAATTACCACCACCACCACCTCCCTCCTCCTCTTTCTATATTGATTAAAATGGTGACAAAGCCTTAATTAAAAGCGATGCGAAGATTTATTTAATTTGATTCTAATAGCTTTTCATTCATTCATTCATTCATACTTCGGTTTGTGTTTGCTTGTTTGTTTGTTGAATTCCAATGGATATTATAAATGATTTGACTCGGTGTTTTAGGGATGACCCCAAAATTAAATCATTGCTTAAATCAGTTTTTTAATTAAATTTAAGGGGCCATCCGTAAAATACTCCAACAACAATCTTAACTCGAAAACAGTGTGTCTCTTAGGTCCAAATTTAATAGATTTTCGACTCAAAATTGTTTTCCCAAAGAACAAACATCCCCCTTAATTTATGCCACCCCAGACTTATCAGTATTCAAGTATTGACTACTGTAATATGTGGATGACTTAAAAGGGCGTGTCTTCTTCAAATCTTATTCGATGTTACGCGCGCCTGTATTTCCGTATGTGTTGTGTGTTTTTCTTTTTGCGGGAAAAAGTATTCGTCCAACCTAAGATGTAGTGTGTTACTGTAACGTAACAACACGGTCCTGTCCAAGTTGTGTCGCCTTTTTTCTTATGGGTCATTTATTATGGGAGCCCCACTTCCCCTTCCCCTTGTAATCTTGACTGTGTTCTCCTAAACTGACCCTGCAATGAAGACAGATAACTTTTACACAAATCTATAGAACCAGAAAATGTCCCAACAGACTGTTTGAAAACAAATACTTTTGCAGTTTTAGCCGAGTTGGGGGGACCAATAAGTTGAAATAGTATTATTCTACTGTAATTTTGTTGGTTTTTTGAATTTTTTCCTACCAAATGAAATTTTAAATTAGAACACTTCGACCTACTACATTATAGGGGGAAACCTACTACATTATAGGAGGAAACCTACTACATTATAGGGGGTACTTACTGCATTACAGGGGGAACCTACTACATTATAGGGGGAAACCTACTACATTATAGGGGGCAACCTGCTACATATATAGGGGTACTTACTGCATTACAGGGGGAACCTACTACATTATAGGGGGAAACATACTACATTATTTAGCTAAAAATTCTTAACAATCATCACCCATTAAGGTGTATAGTAATGATGGATTAGATTAAGTTAAAAAAAAGGTAATAAGGATGCCATTTTTAAACCTCTCTCTGGGTCTCTATGCCTGTTTCAAGAATCAGGAAAATAAGCCTAACCTTAAAAGACTAGCTCCAACTCATTAAGGTTTAAACCTCCCTAAAGATATTACCTCAAATCCAGTAAGCGTGAATCACTTTTATGTATCCATGAATATTGCCCATAGAATCATAGATAATTTAAATATTTCCAGGTATGCATACAGCTACTAGGAATCATTGTTCCTATTTTTAAAATATATAATATCCTATTATTTAAAATTCGGGGTAAAATTGATTAGATTCAGGTCTTGGGGGCCCCAAATGGATTCTAGAAGAAGATGGGTAACCAGGGTAAGGGAGAGGGGAGCCGCTAATGGTCCCTGGCGTATAAATTGCATAAGTGGAGGAGCTAGGGTTAAGCGCCTGGGGGCCAAATTCTTTATTTTTTGGGGGCTTCTTTTGACCCCCAACCAACAACCACAAAGCAACTGATCGATGTATTTTTGCTACAAATTCATAAGAGGTATAGATAATAAAAAATTATAGTAAGCCTTGGTGTAAGTTGAGGATTGTATTTATTGCAGTTTTTACTTTACATTGTAAATTGTATTGCATATCTTCATGGAAACATTGCACCAGTAATGGATGTATTTAACAGTCTTAAGGCATTAGGTTATTATACAATATTTTAATTTGCAAGTGGACAAAGAAATCTTGAATGCACGCGCCCCTCTACCAGTCCAGTCCAGTTCAGTTCAGGTTTCCCATCCCATATAATATAAACGATAGGGTTTAGATTAGATTGAAGATCCGAGAGTAGAAACTCAACGGTGTGTGTAAACTAGTTCCTGTTTTATAAAAAAAATAGATCTCTAACTCCGGAATGATTTGTCCTTCAGTGTTTTTAGCTTTATCTTTAGTCTTCAGTGACATTTGACGAGGACACTCTTGAAAAAGGTACTTATCGCTTTACGAGGACACTGGAAACTCGGCGACTTTTTAGAATGCAGGAGATATAAATCCCTTTGGGTGTTAAGCGGGGGGGATTTGATGTCGTCAGCGCCTATATTGTTTTTAAGGGGTGTTACCTCCCATAGTTTTAACAGCAATACTCTTACCCCATCCCCCACCATCCCGGTTCTGTTTAGGGAGAACCACGACGAACCATAAATCATTTTAGACACGTCCTGGCTGGTCACTCAAGCCGGACTTTGCAGCAGTTTTCCACCCAAGTTCCAACTACGCGCTAGAGTTAGTTTGAGCCTTCAAAAAATTACCATCACCCCTCCCCCCTCTCTCTCTCTCTCTCTCTGTTGTAGTCCTACAGTCGGCCGTGCTCGCGTTTCTATTGAAATATACGGGGCCCACAAGAAGGAATACCGCCTTTGGATTGCTGACGTCATGGTGTTTCCAAGAATGTGATACCCATACACGAACTCTATCCATAGAAAAACTTCACTTTAAAATTAACGCATCCAGCTATAGTTAGAAGGCCGACGTGGTATCACTGCGTTTTGCACGGTGGAATCACGGGTAGTGAGTTCGAATCCGGCCGAAGAAATAATTTTTTTTCTACGAAAGTTTGATTATAATTCAAAATGTTTCAATGAAATTCAATTCAAAACATTGGTGGCAAAGTTTGAAAAACAATACATTTGGGAGAAACTATGAATATTAATTAGTTCTGTGTTCTAGTAATGATTCTAATATCACAACAGATTATTAGCCATGGCAAGCTTATTTTACAATAATAAGAACAGAGTTATTTTAAAGGGAGAAATTGTTCAATTCAAAATGTTAGTCACATCATCTTATAATAATAATAATAATAGTAATTCGACCGGTGCCGGGCAAAAATATAACATGTGCCACCCCGGGCACGTCTTGTTCCCTCCCAAATGTCTACGCTAATTTACGGAGCGATCCGTGCTGATCTGTATTTTGATACAAAATGGCTCCAAACGGAACTTGAGCCGAGCGTGCGACCCTTGGAAGACGTAAATCCTAGTGAGAGGTGATCGATCTCAATTTAACATTCGGACGCAAAAACCATTCAAAATACTCCTAGAGCGCACCAAAAAGTCCATTGGAATTCTTTATAAGATTGTAATATTGTTCTTTCGTTTATAGAATGCTACCCATCGTCATTTTATCATTGGTCTTATGTGGTCTTGGATTATCTGCAATGTCTATTTCAGCATTTATGTTGTGCAAAATTCAGTTACTGTAAGTATCAGACATGGTTCTAATCGTATATTAATATTTTACGCCCTTGACTGATATTAATCAGCCACCATGGAGCAACTGAAAAATCCCCCCCACACCGCCCAAAAAAAATATAGGAAATCTAAACTGTCGAAAAAATCTATCCAGTTTCCTTTCATATTATATTCGATAGTTTTTAATTAATTGCGTGTTTCAACAGAAAATCATGTCCATCGGAAAACATGGCAATCTCAGTTGTATCAGCGGCTTACGTTGGTTTCTTTAGTATAGGGTAAGCAATTTTCCTGATTGAAATTACAGACTCTTTAAGTTTCATTGGTTTTACGAATTTTTTTTGTTGTACCCACATTAAAGCATGACGATTGGAGATTTGGTAGGAGGATCTTTCATTGATTATATAGGATATCGCAATGGTGCAGCTGTTTGGGTAGTTCTCGTCTTATTAGGGGTAAGTGTATTATAATTTTTTGAATGCATAGACCCTGATTTCCAAAGTTCCGGGGGTGTCTGACCATCATGTTGTTTCAAGATGAAACATTCGGTATGTGGATCCAAAGAAGCTTAGATGTTACTTTGGTGGACTGGTAACAATGAAGCCCTATCTAACGTCTTTGTTGTCCGCTTACCGGATGTTCCCTCTTATCTCTAAATTAAGCAGACGATATCGGGAACCCTTCATTAGAAAAGGGTGGATCATGATCATATCAGATAAAATAGCAATATTGCCGACGAAAGTAATGGGTATTGCATACTGTAGACATATGTAACTCGATGTTTAATTCACCTGTAGTTATATTGGGTCATGTGTATATTTACAGACAGTATTGCGGGCAATTCTCTAACTTTTTAAGCGAGTTATCGCAAGTGATGACTATCGTCTAAAAGGTTGGTGTCAACCTCGTGCCGTCTAAGAAGGCGCGATATGTAAATAGGTGATAGTCTTAGGTATCATCAAACCTTGAACGTAAAGCGGCGGATGTCTCGCGAATTCCCCTGGTGCTAACACAAAACAAGGTTGTCAAATTAAAATTTTACCGTTTTTAATTATGACGAGAGTTATAAATTAGCAAAAGGGTTAAGATGGTTGATAAGTTATCGCTTGCTTTATAACTAAAGACATCAAAATATTAATTTGACCACCTTGTTTTTCATTAACACGCGAGGGTAATTTGCGAGACATCCGCCGCTTTTCGTCCAAGGTTTGATGACACCTATGACCAATCACCTATTTATACATCGCGCTTTCATAGACGGCACGAGGTTAACACCAACCCTTTAGACGATAGTTATCACTGGCGATAACACGCTAAAAAAGTTAGAGAATTGCCTGTATGTAAAATTAATAATAATTGTTTCTACTAAATTGTTGTGTTGCTGATTTTTCTTCAAGTAATTTTCAACATCGTTGCTAGACGTAAGGAATAAAGAGATTTCTGTAACCGTTTATATTTAGAAATAAACGTTTATGCGCCAGAGTCTCCCACATTTTGCTCGTCCTATCGCAAAGATTTTGGAATATCGAAATTACCTTATCAATACAAAACCATGAATTGTTTAAATATGTCATCACTAGGGATGAACCGGTACCGATACAAAATCGGTATCGGCACCGATACTCGGGGTTTCCCGACAGTATCGGATCGGTTGGTTGAATATGTTACTAAACCGATACTCGTTTAAAATGCGTTATATGGCGCTACATGAAATTGTTAGGTTTTTCGGTGACGTAGTGATGGTGATAATATCTCATTTCTATGAATTTCAATCGTGACGAGTTTTCATTTTTATAAAAAGTACCTGAATTCAGTTTATATAACAACTAATAAGCGAAAATTTTTCTTAGTACGCGCCTGTAGGGATGAACCGGTACAATTACCATATCGGTATCGGTTGAAGTATCGGGTTTTGGATCATAGTGAGTAAATATCGGTATCGGTTCATGATTGCACCGGTATCGGTTGAAGTATCGGGTTTTGGATCATAGTGAGTAAATATCGGTATCAGTTCATGTTTGCACCGGTATCGATCCGTATCGGGTTAACCCTGGTATCGGCCATATCTAGTCATCACCTATCCCACTTAAGTCTTGTTCACACACTCAAAACCCCTATATCTCTATACTTAAGTGTCATACTTTTGTTTTCACGTTACTTATGCTAACATAGTAATGAACCAAATATTATGACAAAGGTATTATGATGTTTTTACGAAATTATTAATTTCAGCTTGTTTTTTAGTGTTATCTATATAAGCATAGAAAATAATCACTCCTCAAAACGCTGTTTCATAACAATATTTTTGCAGAACGTATATACGTTGATTATTTAGAGTTTTCTTGATCATATGAAAAAGTCTTATGAATTTTTATCCATAACGTGGAAATAAGAATGCTTTTACTGAAACTTTAAATTTCAAAGTGTTAGTAATACATTATAAGGGCGTTGAACTTACTCGTATTACACATATTTCTCAAATCAACATAAACTACACATTTTACAAATAAAGTTTGCTCCAGTGTTATGTTGAACGATCTCTCCTGTCAGAGTTCAAACCATTAATTCAGATGATTTACTCCCATTTAACCCAAACCGTTTCTCCCAATTCCCATATCTCCCAATCCCATTTGACCCAACACTATGTCTTTTCCCCCAATTTCTTTTGTCCCAATTCAGCATAAAACATATGTTAATAAGTTCAAAGAGAATTTTTTGTTTTATTAAAAATGATATGTTTTACATATTCAGTAGGAGAATGTTTAGGAAAAGGTGGCAGCTAACTATTAGGAGAATATTTTGGAAAAGGTGGCAGCTAATTAGTAGGAAAATGTTTTGGAAAAGGTGGCAGCTAATTAATAGGAGAATATTTTGGAAAAGGTGGCAACAAATTAATAGGAGAATATTTTGGAAAAGGTGGCAACTAATTTGTAGCAGAATATTTTGGAAAAGGTGGCAACTAATTAATAGGAGAATATTTTGGAAAAGGTGGCAACTAATTAATAGGAGAATATTTTGGAAAAGGTGGCAGCTAATTAGTAGGAGAATGTTTTGGAAAAGGTGGCAGCTAATTAATAGGAGAATATTTTGGAAAAGGTGGCAACTAATTAATAGCAGAATATTTTGGAAAAGGTGGCAACTAATTAATAGCAGAATATTTTGGAAAAGGTGGCAACTAACTAATAGGAGAATATTTTGGAAAAGGAGGCAACTAATTAATAGGAGAATATTTTGGAAAAGGTGGCAACTAATTAATAGGAGAATATTTTGGAAAAGGTGGCAACTAATTAATAGGAGAATATTTTGGAAAAGGTGGCAACTAATTAATAGGAGAATATTTTGGAAAAGGTGGCAACTAATTAATAGGAGAATATTTTGGAAAAGGTGGCAACTAATTAATAGGAGAATATTTTGGAAAAGGTGGCAACGAATTAAAGGAACCATTGTTTTGGAAAAGGTGGCAGCTAAATATTAGGAAAATATTTTGGAAAAGGTGGCAGCTAATTAGTAGGAGAATTTATTTATTTATTGGAGGGATAGGGTTGCTAAGCAAATTGACTTATGTGCAACCCCCCAAAAGCATTAAGGTACATCAAATGAACCGAAAAATATTAAATTCAGGCGTTGTTGATTGTTTTGGAAAAGGTGGCAGCTAATTAATAGGAGAATATTTAGGAAAAGGTGGCAACTAATTAATAGCAGAATATTTTGGAAAAGGTGGCAACTAATTAATAGGAGAATATTTTGGAAAAGGTGGCAACTAATTAATAGGAGAATATTTTGGAAAAGGTGGCAACTAATTAATAGGAGAATATTTTGGAAAAGGTGGCAACTAATTAATAGGAGAATATTTTGGAAAAGGTGGCAACGAATTAAAGAAACCATTGTTTTGGAAAAGGTGGCAGCTAAATATTAGGAAAATATTTTGGAAAAGGTGGCAGCTAAATATTAGGAAAATATTTTGGAAAAGGTGGCAGCTAATTAGTAGGAGAATTTATTTATTTATTTATTTATTGGAGGGATAGGGTTGCTAAGCAAATTGACTTATGTGCAACCCCCCAAAAGCATTAAGGTACATCAAATGAACCGAAAAATATGAAATTCAGGCGTGGTTGATTGTTTTAGAAAGGGTGGCAGCTAAATAATAGGAGAATATTTATTAAAAGGTGGCAACTAATTAATAGGAGAATATTTCGGAAAAGGTGGCAACTAATTAATAGGAGAATATTTTGGAAAAGGTGGCAACAAATTAATAGGAGAATATTTTGGAAAAGGTGGCAACTAATTAATAGGAGAATATTTTGGAAAAGGTGGCAACGAATTAAAGGAACCATTGTTTTGGAAAAGGTGGCAGCTAAATATTAGGAAAATATTTTGGAAAAGGTGGCAGCTAATTAGTTGGAGAATTTATTTATTTATTTATTTATTGGAGGGATAGGGTTGCTAAGCAAATTGACTTATGTGCAACCCCCCAAAAGCATTAAGGTACATCAAATGAACCGAAAAATATTAAATTCAGGCGTTGTTGATTGTTTTGGAAAAGGTGGCAGCTAATTAATAGGAGAATATTTAGGAAAAGGTGGCAACTAATTAATAGGAGAATATTTTGGAAAAGGTGGCAACTAATTAATAGGAGAATATTTTGGAAAAGGTGGCAACAAATTAATAGGAGAATATTTTGGAAAAGGTGGCAACTAATTAATAGGACAATATTTTGGAAAAGGTGGCAACGAATTAAAGGAACCATTGTTTTGGAAAAGGTGGCAGCTAAATATTAGGAAAATATTTTGGAAAAGGTGGCAGCTAATTAGTTGGAGAATTTATTTATTTATTTATTTATTGGAGGGATAGGGTTGCTAAGCAAATTGACTTATGTGCAACCCCCCAAAAGCATTAAGGTACATCAAATGAACCGAAAAATATTAAATTCAGGCGTTGTTGATTGTTTTGGAAAAGGTGGCAGCTAATTAATAGGAGAATTTTTAGAAAAAGGTGGCAACTAATTAATAGGAGAATATTTTGGAAAAGGTGGCAACTAATTAATAGGAGAATATTTTGGAAAAGGTGGCAACTAATTAATAGGAGAATATTTTGGAAAAGGTGGCAACTAATTAATAGCAGAATATTTTGGAAAAGGTGGCAACTAATTAATAGGAGAATATTTTGGAATAGGTGGCAACTAATTAATAGGAGAATATTTTGGAAAAGGTGGCAACTAATTAATAGGAGAATATTTTGGAAAAGGTGGCAACTAATTAATAGGACAATATTTTGGAAAAGGTGGCAACTAATTAATAGGAGAATATTTTGGAAAAGGTGGCAACTAATTAATAGGAGAATATTTCGGAAAAGGTGGCAACTAATTAATAGGAGAATATTTTGGAAAAGGTGGCAACTAATTAATAAGAGAATATTTTGGAAAAGGTGGCAAAGAATTATTGGAACCATTGTTTTGGAAAAGGTGGCAAAGAATTATTGGAACCATTGTTTTGGAAAAGGTGGTAAATAATTATTGGAACCATTGTTTTGGAAAAGGTGGCAGCTAATTAATAGGATAATAACCTAACCTAACCTAACGTTTTGATAGCAACCCTTTGCAGCATAAAATATTAGACGAAACCATTCGATTGGGAGAAATGAGAATTGAATAGTTTGGGATAAAAATTCCAATTGGGAAATATAAGATTGGGAGAACTGGGAATCGGAAAGTTTGGGATAAAAATGTATTTTGGGAAACACAGAATTGGGAGAAATGAGACCATACCAATCAGATTTGCGCTCAATGGTTGCATTTTGAAAGTGCAACAATGCAGTAAAATTATTTTAACTTCTGTTATGGGCTCTTTATCTAATTATATTTTTTAATTAATTGCGACTATTAACATAAGTGTGAAACGTTATCCTAAATTGGCCTTTTTATTTACAATTATTCATAAAAATTACTAAACCCGTGTATCTAAGGTAATATTTTATGCATGTGCTTTAAAAATTTTACTTTCATAAATATTTCATTGTTCTTAATTTTAAAAGTGAGAAAAAATTATAATTGGTGACTGCTGTTAATATATGCATAAAAATTCTTCAATTTATTTACAAATAAAAATAAAAGTTACGAAACTCAGATGGTTAATCCTAACTATATTTGAACTAAACGTGTCATTGAATCTTAAATTGATTTAAAAACTTTAACATAACAGGAATTAGTTGTAATTCATTGAGCCAGTTGTTAATCCTCGGTTGCTTCCTCGGATCGCATGATTTCTAAGCTAATCTGGTGTTCAAATCCCCGGTTCATATTAATATCCCTGTACTCATCTACCTCAATTTATATTAATTTTAATTTTTGACTTGTCTGTTTGGTTGTTTTTAAAATAATAGACAATGCGGATAATGTTCAAAGCTTGGTCCATAAAAGGTGAATTGACGTTGACCCATGATGTGATAAGAATATTTAGAGTGAAACACTGGTGCAAGTTTTATCGACGTTCGAAAAGGCGTGGGATTTTGTCCTTCCTCTTCGATAAGGGAGTTGCGTTAACGATAATTTCGCAAAACAACACCAGCAATGAGAAAGAAAGTCCACACGCAACGATGCTAAAAACTTGGGAGAGAAATTGAACGGAGAGTGGTCCAATCTTCTGAAGCTGAGACTTTTCTGCAAAAATAAATTTTCGGGTTTTCCAAGCATCACGTCTCTTTCTCGGTTCGCTTAGTCTCGTCTCTTCAAACCGTAAAGTTCTGAAATAGTATTGAAATGGTTTATACAACTTTGATACTTTTAAGATGTCAAATCTTGTATCCTTCATTAGGTGAAGTTTAAAGTACCAAGGGAAATTTCTTAAATAAAACTAACACACCAGGAACGAGTTCGAAATAGGCTCTTCTGGATTTTTAAACCTTATTTCGCATAAAATTTTTGATGTTAGTAACAGAGAATTGTTCTATTATTATTAATAAGATAATATTAGAATTTAAATTGGCTTTGTGAATGGTGTTTGGACTTAAGAACGATTAAAAAATTTACTGATTTTGTTTCAAATTTCAAACGACCGCATATATATGTGTTCCTCTTGTTAGTTAAAGCGGAAATCTGCTCACGATTCGCCCCTAGAGTTGTACTTGTCCGCACAGCTTCATAAAAATCTCGTACAAGAATGTGCTGCCACCTTTAATTTTTAAGGTTGGTTTATGATCAGACCTTTTTTTTCTACCAGTGCTGGACATAAGTTGCCATTTAACAGTTTAGACTTAGAGCAGACGACGGTTTGAAGGCGCGGGCTGTTTATTATTCTAACTTCATGCTGTGAAAGGGTGGTTTGTTTTTGATTATTTAGATGGTCTAAACTGAAATGAAGGTGTAAGATTTACTTATTATATTTGAGAATGTTCGGTCACTCGGGAAAAAAATAAAATAGTTTTATATTGAACGCTTGTTTTATACTCTTTTTATTCCAAAATTTTGGTTTGCGGATGTGATCCTACATAGCCACTATATTGAAATGCATTCGTCCTATTTTAGTAAGTATTTAATTTAGTTCAGTGACTTACACTTGGTCTTACTGTGTGCTTATTATAATGATAAACCACAAATACAATACATTGATCCTTTATTGACATTGAAAAGAAATAGATTCACCTTTGCGTTTGACTAATTTAGTTTCATAATTGTAATAGCAAATAAACATGTTTGAGCCCAATTCTGCCACACGTAATCAAAGGGACAACTTACTGTTTCCAATATATAAACAAAGTGAACAAATAAACCAATTACTTTCAAAAATATACATACATTTATATCCAATACTCGAAAATACTCCTCCGCGACGGAAGTCGCAAATATAAATACGACGGACTACAACTACTACTTTGACCTGTTAATTTTCATGTTTAAAGTGAGAAATGGTCTCTTCCCAGAATATGTAATAAACTGGTTCCCAAAGGGAAATAATAATATAAGAACACGTGGAGACAAATATAACTTCTACCCTGAAAGTTGTAACTCGCGCGTTAGAGACAAGAATGTAAAATTTCAAGGCATAAAATGTTGGAATGAACTAGAAAATCACCACAAAATAATAACATCAATAATGCTTTTTAAAGATGCCATGAGCAATCGCGTGGCACAGAAATTAAGGCAATGAGGCTGGGATTATCTGTAAACAGGCTCTATACTTTTAATCTAAGTTATTATCCATTACTTTTATTTATTAATTTAACTCTGGACATCATAGTAAATTAGGACTCCACCTTAATGATTGTTTCAATAAAAAGCCAATATTATTATTATTGTAAAACCTTGCAAGAAGTTCACCGCGGTATCTGATTCTAAAATAGAAACTCAAAATATGCAATGGAAATATATTTTGAAGTCGGTCAGCAATTCCTTTTCATATACTTTCCACTGGAAAAATCTTGCTCCGCGACAATGGCGCTACTTTCACCTAGTGCAGTTTAAGCTAGGTAGTGTCATTTCATCCGTACCAAGCGACTTGTGGATGTGGAACCCTTTAATTATAGTCATTATTATTGTGGGAGGAGTCACGTCCCACCACTGATGCCAAATGCATATTGTGCACCCTCACTGTAGCTGCAGCAAAGAGGAGAGAAAGAATCAGTATCAACGTCTATCAAATGCAGGTGTCTATTAAGCCTAATATCACATCTGCTGAGCCGAGTAAGGCTGTAACAGACCAAATCGTACAATCCGTACATTAAAGCTAGTTAGCGGGCCAGAGAAAACATCTTACTACTATAGAGTCCATTAATTAATTAATAAATAATACGTTACGTCATTTAGTTCTTTTATTCCAACAGTTTTCCATCTAAGTGAGAGACACCCGCATACCGCCAACAAGCCCAAACCATGCCGCACCTAAATGAAAAGTGACTAAGCGCGTATATTCGGGATCAAAGGTCACAAACGGAAAACGACGCCTCGTGGCGGCGTCCGTTACTTGTTCCCCAAACACATTCAAATATGATAATTATACAGAAATATAAAATGTTACAATCGATAATCCTATTAGGCATAACAAATATATAATTATTAAACAAAATAGTAGTAGGTATAAATTAGGAAGTAAAATTTTGTATTTAATTTAAATTTAAAAATTGGTTGATATATATGTTCTGACTAGCTGTTACTGGCGGCGTCGCTCGCGTGTAATAAGAAATTCCATCAAAATGATACAAAGAATGGTTAGATTTAACAGATAAATAATATTTTTGTAGCACCGTAGGAGCAAAGGCACTCAGCGTTGCCCGCTAGCCCGTCGGGACATTTTTTATTACTGTTCACGCGGTCATTATTCCATAAAGAAGGGTTTTTAAGTTTTTGGCCGCCATTTAAAAAGATGGCAACAAATCGAACCCGAAAAACCATTCAGCCCGTCTATAGGTTGCCAGTGTACTAAATATTTGTGAAATCGGTTGAAACGCGCGGGCTTTGTTGCATGGAGAAGTTTTTACATTTGTGGGCGCCATTTTTTAAGATGGCGGCAAATTGGAAAAATCTTTCTTAGTACGCGCCTACTGCTTTTAAGTAACGTTCCTGCAAAGTTTCAGCTTTCTAGGGCAAGCGGTTTTGGCTGGGCGTTGATTATCAGTCTGTCAGGACTTTGATTTATTTAGATATAGATGGACTAATAATAATAACTAGGCTTTGTCTATGAAGGGATTTCTACACTAAGCCTGTGGCTAGTTTACATGTGGGTCCCTTTACATTGCATAGAGGGGTGGTGGCTAGCCCCTATGCCACAGCATACTAACTAATGGAAAGGAGAAACCGGGTTAGACCGCGGAGGAAAACTCCTTTACAGCGTCTCTTCTCGAGCCTGTATCGCTTGATATACAAAACGACTTTCTTGGTTGCTTGTGGCACAGGAATTTAGGCTTCTCGTTCGACACTGGCGCATCATGTTTCCTTCGTTGACTCCGCTTCCAGGGCGTTCGGTACATTCCTCATCTAGATATGGTAACGGTACATTGGTATGCAGGTCCTTCCGCGCTGATGCCTCCGATGTGGGTAACTCCTCAGGCGCTTCCAATTGCGGGAAGGTATCCGGCCCCTTCATGGTGGTGATACTGAGGAACCTCTCCTCCGATGTCATAAAGTATGAAGGTTATAAAACAAGAAATATGAACTGATGTATTAAGGCCAAGATTAGAGTCTAATAAGTAATAATACGTTACGTGCTTTGGTTCTCTTTTATTTCAACGGTTGAAGTCCTTTATCGTATGGGGATGTGTTGTCCATCTAAGTGACCAAGGAGACACCGGTATACCGCCAAGTCAGCCCAAACCATGCCGCCCCTAACGTTTACCGACTAAGCGGGTATATGCGGGATGAAAGGTCACTAATGCCAAATGACGCCATCTCGCTGCATCCATTACAAGGTCCCTAGCTCAAGACCTGCAAGGACCATCAACAAACTGTTTCGTCAGTTTCAGGCCATCAATATCAAGCCAGAGCTGATACTAAATAGCAGTGATTGTGTCATGCAGGCACCATCTTACCTACCCGTTGGTGATGAGGACGACTAACGTTGGTCCAAAGAAGAGGGTGGTGATGGATTTTTCAGGTGTCTTATGTCTAGGATCCCAAGCCTTTGTTGGGTCTCTTATGTCTAGGATCCCAAGCCTTTGTTGGGTCTCTTATGTCTAGGATCCCAAGCCTAATAAGCGTTGATTCCTCAGCATTCCAACTGTCGAAACCTCTTATTTCGTGGATTGCTGAAGTTTATTTTTGACATTAGAAAAGTGATTTCATTTCCCTTCAAGGACTGACAGTGCACGATGACCGCAAATTTCCCTTCCTATGACTTACGAGTTATTAGGGTGGTGGGGGGTCGCTTTGCGGTCATTTCCCAAGAAATTTAGTTATTAGTTATTATTTAAAATCGAGATATCTGTTTCTCTCTTAATTCCTCCTTTGAAGGGGCTTCTACCATTCCTCTGGTTTTGGCAATCCTTAACGGGTGATCAGCATCCAGTGGTACTTTTTGTTTCAATGACCCCTAGAAATCATAATAAATTTATAGCTGAAAAAGAACAGATTTTATTTTTACCTTGAAGTTTTCCCTCTGTTCGAAAATGATCCGCATTAATTCCGGAATATATGAATATTTTTTCTTCTCATATATTGGCACAATGTACCACGCCTTCGTTCGTTTACTGTAGGCACGTGTATCTCTGGAATCCACACATTTATGACCGTTATGCTTATTTCACAAACACATAGGCTATAATAAGTATATTAATGAAATTTTACTTTGGCTGTCCATCTTGTCTACAAGCCCGAGGCCTTCCACAGTGCTTGTTGTGGTCTATGGCGGCTAATTTAATCCTTATTTGGTAGCCCCAGTAGCTACATCACAGACAAAAATTACTATGTGATTACGATGGAAACAAAGTTAGACATACCCAAAAGCGATTCTTTTTGGGGCATACATTAGAATTAGACTGTGGTAACTTTCGAGAAAGCCTGTGTGCCTGTAACAAACAAGATTTGCGCGTGATGAATGGTGGTACAGTTCATCTCTCTATGTACTCACGCATACCTAAAGTTTGTGAAGTATCCCATATTTTCAAGAGGTACTTCCTCATAACTTCGCTTCTTAATTTTAAGAAAGTGGGAGAGTTGGCTTGTAACCAGGGGTGTTTTTCCAGCTGCTCTTCAGTTAAAGGTTCATGGTCGCAATGATTGAACATGCCTATCTCCAAGTGCCACTCATGCTCGTTGATAACATGGTGGAGACAAGTCAACCACAAACTCTATAAATAATTGGATTTCAAATGACCACCTGTTCTTCAAGATTCATTCAAGGTAATCATAGCACAATACCTTCATAGTGAAGACCTGTCCTTGACATTTTTGGAGCACCACCAGAAATGATTACGTAGTAGAGGAGCCCAGTGACATAAATCTCTATGTTCTTTAGATTTCAGTCCAATCTACATGAAACGTTCTGTTTCATTCACTTGATAAAGGGTGTGACAAGAGATTTAAAAATGGAAACATATTTACTTCGTTCAATCTCTTTAATATTATTTTGCCACCATGCCACGTGTCCCACGAGTGTTTTACACCTGGCAAACAAGAATCCTCCTTCCCTACGAATAGTCGCGAATAAATTTTTTTTCATAAATATACCATGCATTCTAAAATCGCCAAACGTTAATGTCGTGCTTCAAACTAACTTAGCTCAGCTGAAATTGCTGAATGAGCATCTGTGACGACTTCCAGCACTTTGACATTGTGTTGGGCGCCAAGCTCCAGAACCTCTTTGGAAGCACCTTTGAAAGCCAGGAGCTCCATGTTCGGGCTTTTCCCTTCAGCGTGTCGAACGTCTTTGTTGGATATAGCTATGATTTTCTTTGATTCAGTATCTGCCAAAGTGTACGTGCAAAACATGGCGGAATGCCCTGGACTGTCCATCCTTCCATCTCCAGCTACTACAAGTTCTTTTCCCGACAATTCTTCGAAAGTTTCTTTTTGTGTCCTCTCCCAGAAAACATCAACAGCTGGCTTCAAAAAATGAAGCTGATAGCTGATGGTGAAAAACAATTTCATGCCCAATTTAATAATAATGATATATGCTCGCTAGCGAGAACTCCCCGGTCTCCATGTCTATACATCGTTTTCTCTAAAGGTGAGAGGGGATGAATTTTATCTAGCCCCTTTATTTTATCATTCTCAAACAAGGCAATAATCATTTTGCATTAGTCCGTGTGCTTTCCAATGTGCTAAGGTTGTACATCACCCAACAACGATCTAAGGCTATAGACTAGTAACGGGACTAGCGGTAGAGGGGGTGTAGACGGTGTATCCCTCCCTCTGGTCGCGCTCTTGTAGGACTACTTTGCTCTTAGCTCAGTGTCATCCCCCTACCAGGCGCCTAGAGGGAGGGATACACCGTTTTGAGTGCTTTTAATGGATATTAAAACCGTAACTGAAGTCTCCAGTTTGTTTTGACTGTACTTCTTCAGTTTTTACCCAAACACCAACGCTATGACAAATTGTAGTAGAAAACAGTAAAAAGACAT